>CAHIKZ030001046.1:4312500-4315000 GCA_903632075.3 Acanthosepion pharaonis
AATAATGAGATCTGCCTTGCTTTATTTATGTGTAAATGTGAATGAATGTTCATCTTTCCATATAGCCTATCTGCGTGTAACCGTATATTTGACATCATTTTTGTCTCTGTGTATTTGTATTTAAAGATTTCTTCTGACGTCACCTAACCAAGGTGAAAGTTGTAATTCACAAAAATTATACGCGTTTCTTGGCAAAGTCGCTTGGCAACGTCGCCTGCCACAAGCCAAAACACATCAATGCACGTCCGGTGTCGTTTTAATGCCAAAATATCAGCATTGACGTTACTTTCGGATGTAAACCTTACCCTGGATGACACGGCCAATAGTTTGGGCGTTGGCAAAACTCGTTTTTGTATTATCCTCGAATATAAACCAGATTTTTCGAAGGTACTTGACCAACTGTTGTTATACTCCGTACCATCTGCAGTAGAAATGGAAAATATCGCAAACACGCACTCAGCCAAAAAATTCTAACATTACTTTCTCCATCTCTTTTCCTTTCTCCCTTTCGCCGTCTCATTGTCTCTCTCTCTTTCGCCTTCTTTTTCCCTCTCCCTTTCCCCTTCTCTCTTCATGTCTCTTTCTCCTTCTCTTTTCCTCTCTCTTTCACCTCCTGTTTTCCCTTTCTCTTTTACCTTCCCTTTTCCTCTCTCTCTTTCGCCTTCTCTTTGTCTCTCTCTTTCGCCTTCTTTTTGCCTCTCTCTTTCCCCTTCTCTCCTCATGTCTCTTTCTCCTCCTCTTTTCCTCTCTCTTTCGCCTCCTGATTTCTCATTCTCGTTCACCTTCCCTTTTTTCTGTCTTTCTCCTACTATTTGCCTCTCTCTTTCCTCTTCTTTTTCTCTCTTTCTCTTTCTCTTTGCCTCTCGCTTTCTCCTTCTCTTTCCCGCTGTCTCTTTCTCCTTCTCTTTGCTTCTCTCTGTCGCGTTTATTTTTTCCCATCTCTCTCTCTCTCGAAACACATACTCTTATATACACATACGCATGTCTACACAGATGGATATTTACAAATCTCTCACATGTCTGGCACAAGATAACTTTGAAGGGAAAAATGCATGTGGGAAGGAATTTGTATTTAGTTCAGGGTTGAAGACACACTAATCGGTAAATTTACTGCGTGATCATCAAGTTCCATTCTACAATATTAACCTTTTCAAGTTCAAATGTCAACTTCCTATCCATATCGTTCATGTCCCTCCTCATCTTCACTGCCTACTACGTCCTCATTTATTCATATCACATTACCTCATTCATCAAAAATATTATAACAGTAATCCTTAGGCACCTCGAGGTGGTGTAAGGGTTAGCAAGCTTGTCTCGCTAGAACAGTTACGACTTAGTGCTGGGCGCCCCCTACATTCGGCCTTGTGCCACATCTAAGCTACGCTTGGAAAATCACTATAGCAGTAATCCCTGAGTGGCTCTTGTGCCTTTTATTGTGTTAACTTTAGTATTAAAAAAGGATGGAATCAGTTTGTAAGTAAAAAAATAATAGAGCATTGGTTAGAAAAATTGGCACAGTAAGCCAGATCTTTAGTAGTTTTCGGAAACATTTTGCTGTCAATGTGCCACCATAACTCATGATCATGCAAAAAGAGAAATAAATGTTGAAAAAGCGAAACAAGTAATAAAATTAAACATGACTTTAACTTCGTTTTTCTTATGACATTACTTGCTTAAAAAGTGTTGTCAGATTCACCAATAGTTGGAATGGAAGTTAAGGTTTTAAATGAAAACTATTGAAAACTAATAAACCCTTTGCTTATTATCCAAATGTGCGTGAGTCGGAAAGAAAAAAAAATTCAATGTATAATTATCTGATCGTCTTTATTACTAAAGGTGTCTGAATGTTCTTATTTAAAATTCGAGAAGTCAATTGGTACGTAAAAAAAATGTTTTATTCGGCTATGCGATAAATAAAACCTGGCAATTTTGAACTTCACAAAGGTAAATACTTAACTCGTAAAAATCCTAAAACCTTTCCTGTCAGACAATTTCAAGACAGGAAATGTGGAAGTGATCCCGCAAAGTATGCTTGAAAGTAGTCATTATTATATAGAAACTATCATCATAAGTGGTTTTTTGATAATATTTCTATGTTTATTTACACCACCTTCAGAACATTGGAAATTATATATTCACATAGCTGCCGACAGACAAAATAAGAAACTAGAATTAATTAGAACAAATAAATGTAATTGAAATTATGTGTAGAGTTTCACCAACTTCACTATTTAATTTTTGTATGATTATCTAGAATCAAAATAAATGGAATGAACAGCTTTTATTTACAACTTCATCTGCAGTTACAAAAGAAACATTATAGAAACACTATAGAAACAATATAGAAACATTATAGGTTCACTATAGAAGCACTATAGAAACAATATAGTAACACAACAAAAACACTATAGTAACATTATAGGTTCACTATAGATCCACTATAGCAATACTATAGAAACATTATAAAAACATTATAGAGGCACTTTAGAAACATTATAGA
>CAHIKZ030001046.1:4320000-4495000 GCA_903632075.3 Acanthosepion pharaonis
CTCCATATTTTTAGTCTTCTGATGGAATTCCATCTAATCCACAGAATTTGTTTTTCGTCATTGCTTTGATGGCTTCCTTACTCCATCAAGTGTTGGTAGTTTATTTGGGAACGCATCAACAGGATGCCCTGGAAGATTGTGTGTGATGTCCCTATCAAAGGCAAGAGTTGGGTTCAGTAATTCTTCAATATGTTCTCTCCATCTAGCATTGATGTCATTGTTAGTCTTCAGTATTATTGATCCATCTTTATTTTTGTGAGGTGCTTGACTGCCGGCAAGCGGGCCAAAGTTGGTTATTGTATTATCCCTAAATTTATTTCCAAGTTATAAAAATTGTCATTGTACAAAAAAATTTGTCACAAAAAATCACATTAAAAAATTGCCAAAAACAATGACAGTAATGAAAACTTGGGAATCCAAAATTTTAGGATTATAAGTCTGGATCCAGCCTGAGATGTTTTTAATTTTCTCATGGGGTCAGCCTGATTCCAAAATATGTTGGGCTGCAGCCTCTAGGACTAAAGTTAAAAGCACAGACAATTTTATTTTGAAACACTGTAATTTGAGAACAGTAATTTTTATTATTTGAACATGATCTATTGAAAGTTAGAGAGTTGTGTCCCTTTAATTGTTTTTGTCATTAGAAACTAAGATGGTGGAATCCAAAACAATCACAGTAATGAAAACTTGGAAATCCAAAATTTCAGGATTGCAGGTCTGTATCCAGCCTGGAATCCTGATTCAAAAATGGTATGATATGTTGGGCTATACCTCTATGAGTAAAATTAAAAATGTGTGACACACTGACATATTAACATTCCCATTTATTATATAGATTTCATTTTTCAATATTTACACTGTTGGATTTTATTATACAAATCAGTTTTTCAAGTAAAACTTGTATGATCCTACGAATGTTGTTTAAATTTTCAGGATGTATCAATATGATATTTATACCATGTGAATTTCAGCTTATCAGTTTTTATTAGCAATATTTACAATAGCTTATTTGGTGGTATCAAATTATAATGGTATCGCCATTAAAAGCTGTTTTTACATTTAAAAGATGAATTGCACCTCTCTTTGCTCATTGGATGCAGCAGAATTCTTGTGACATGTTAGACAATTGTAGCTCACCTTTAGTTTCAATAAAAAAAAGTTTGTGGCTGCGGTTTGTTGAATTTCAGATGCCTTTTCTCTCCACCATTGATCTTTCAGGCTTTGAGTTTTCTGAACTTCTGCCTTTGTCCGTAGGTTTAGCCTCCTTTTTGTGCCAGACTCTTGGTCATTTTGCAAATTAATGAAGGCCTGTTTTTTTTTGTTTTGTTTTTTGTTGTAGTTATTCATCATTGTCATCAAACAAATTTAGATCTCTCTTTGTCTTTAATCCAATTGTGTCTTTACATGATGTCATAAATGCGTTCTTCAGTTTGTCGTTGAGATAGTTCGTCTAGAATTTTCTGTTGGAAGTTGTGGGCGACTTTTGTGTCTTAGAAGTTTTTAACGATAAACTTTTTGAAGATATTGTCCGTGTTTCGATGTTTTCTTGGGGACTTGATCTTCATTTCTATAATTGAGGAGATGAGACGATGGTCTGCCCAACATTCATCGCAAACGGTGAGAGCTTATGTTTTGTGTACATCTTGTTGATCTGGGTTTTTTGTTTTGTTTTTTGTTTTTTAAAAAAACAATACATTTGTAATGGACAGTACGTGACATTACGTAATATGCAGTTTGTTTCGAAGTATGCTTCAAATAAGGCAGATTGTTGTAGCATTCTTAAAGAGTATCTTACCCCAGGCTGGTTGATATACTCTTTAAACTTCATAAGGATGGAAACGAGTGCCCTAATTACTACCGGGATGGCTAACATTTTTCTCTGACATTTTCCACAATCTGGCAATTTCACCCTTTCATGTCAAAGTAGTTGCTGATCCTTTCTATGTGATATTAGCTTTGCTGTTATATTGTAGTCAGCGGGTATAGCCACATCAAATATGTTATTTAATTTCAGTTGTGTTAATGACGACTATATCTGATCTTTAGTGATCAATAACTCGGCCTGTTTGAAAGTTATAGTCCCAAATTAATTTTGGTTTGACTTCTCCTTCCATTAGTGAGGTACATGATCGTAGCATTTCTCAGACACATTGCAAGCATATTTTTTGCAAAAGAGCCAGTAACGTCAATATCATCTTTTCTACTCTCTCTGTAGCAGCATTCTACAGCCACTGACGAAATGTGTGATATTCTCTTGTTACCCTTCCCACAAAGTCTACACATTTGGTCATCTGTAGTGTAGTACATGTTGCTGGCTATGACTTTCATGCGTAAGGCTTGTTCCTGCACAGGTATTATTACACTTTTAGTCCTTCTTTCTAAGGTCATCATGCTTCAACCATTCCTGGGAAGCTTAATTGTCCTTCAATCCTGCCGTTGCTCTTTCAAATTGTCCATGCTACTGCAGGTCCAATAGTTGGTCACGTTTTTTCCAGGCTTTTCTCGCTATGAATTCTACTTTTCTTTTTACTTCACCTCCATTAATACCCAGCTTTGCTGCTGTATATTACATCGTCTTCATTGTTCGTCAAGTAGTGTACCAGGGACCTTCGTTCGCCTTCAACATAGTCAGCTAAATTTATCATCCCTTGTCTTCCAGCAGATCTCGTCATGTAAAATCTGCTGATGGGTACAGCGTGCCAATTATTATTATTATTATTATTATTATTATTAAATGATGTTCACCACAATAACTCAAACATGTGCCATTCCTGAAACCTATAATTAACCAATTGCTGTGCTCACAGATTGACTATGGATTTTATGCTTTATGTTACAGATGTTTTGGCTGACTCTCATCATAGCGACTCAGTTCTGTCTCTCGTCTTTTGTAATGTAAGTTATCAATTCTTGCCTTTTTTTATTTATTGTTTCTCTTTGCTTCTTCCCTTGTAAATAAAATGGCCACGTGTCTCTTTTTTAGCAAAGACACAAAAAATAATTTTCCTGTGAAATAGAAGAATTTAACCCTGAATGGCAACACTTTTTGATGCAATTACGCGTGACAGTATCAATACATATGGGAACATTTGCCTGTGCCTCGATTACCCTACACTTATTTGCACCTCAATATTTAACTATGAATTCGACTCTGTAGCACATTAGAAGCGTTTGAGACGTAGTCAGCCATTTGTGTGAACTTGATATAACTTGGCAGCCATTTCTAGGATATATTGCTGCGCTTTTGTGAACAGATACTTTCGTGTCAGACGTCACTGAATGATTTTTGCATTGTGTGACCGTCATATTCACAATGAACGAGATGATTTTGAAGGATGTTTTGAAAAATTCTAAAGAATGATGCACGCCAATCCCAAGCGATATACTTTGAAGATAACTAAGGTACCATTGCTCGAGGTATTGAATGGGTAGATATTTTCCGGGTTGACATCTGCATCGTTACATCTATTTGTCACACTATAAATCACTCCAAATCGAATTCGGTGAAATACTTAAATAATGCTACTCCAGTCGTAGAAAATAAGTTAATTAGATTAAATTAAGAATTTAAAGACTCTTGTTAGGGTTAACCCTGACCCTGCCGATATAAAGAGAGTAATTAAATTTATACTAACATCCTAACTTTGCTAGCCTAATTGGAAAGGTGTTCTTATCAATAGGAAGCTCCTGTAACAATTTGTTAAAAGCTATTTATTGTTTTCTCTGATTTATTTTTATATATTGTGCGCTTATGTTATATAGATTACGTAAATGCATTTGATAAGGTTCAAAGATCTATTTGAACTGCGAGGATAAGTCGATCTATTTAAAAAAAAGAAGTTAAAACCACCTGAATACGGATAGAAAATGAATTAAGCAGCTACACAAAAAAAGAAGGGGGCGTGAGTCAAGGGTATGTCGTCTCTCCAGCTTTAGTCAACCAAGCGAAGTTACACTAAGACAACTGAATGCCTATCAGGATTTATTATTATATGCTGATGACATTGTGTTGATGACTGACTCAGAAAGAAAACTAGAGGGTTTCCTAGACAGGATGGTAGAAGAAAGCGAGAAAAAAATGAGTAAGCATTGACTGGAAGAAGACAGAAAATATGATCATCAGCAAGAGAAAAGGCCCACGATGTGAGTTACAAAGTGGAGATTTCGATATCAAGCAGGTGCAGAAGTTGAAATATCTTGGAGGTATTTTAACAGAGGATGGAAAATGCAATACAGAGATCTGAACATGTATTAAACAAGCGAAAGAAGTATTCCAAAAGTTAAGCATGATGCTGAGAAAAGGAAAGATTTCGTTGGAAACAAAGAGCAATGAATATGGAACAATTTCCCTTCGAATGAGGAAAAAAACCTGAAGTCAGCAGAAATGTGGTTCTGCAGAAGGATACTGAGAATTTCATGGACTGAGCGAGTAAGCAACGAGGAAGTCTTAAAGACAACGGCAAGATAAAGAACACTTCTACTGAGAATCAGGAAAAGACAGCTGAAATTCCGTGAAAGGACGGCTTAGAAAACTTAACCTTCACAGGGCATATTGAGAGCAAAAGAGACAGGTGAAGGCAGTGAGTTACTTACCTGACGAGTTTATGTAAATGGTTGGCGAAAAGTGGCGGGCGGATGGGAGAAGAACTGCTTAGGGTTACAAGGGATAGGAAGATGTGGTGAGCCATGGCCGCCTATGCCCTGAAAGGATGCGACATATAGAAGTTGATGTATTGTAAATCAATATCCCTTATGTAAGTAGATATTAGTACGGCATTACAAAAATATATTAAATGTCGAATTAGTTGCTAACTAACGAAATAAATCAGCCTTTCTGGGTAAGACGATAAACTACATCTGCGTCTTGGGTAAGACGCTAAACTACATCCGCGTCCTGGGTAAGACGATAAACTACATCCGCGTCCTGGGTAAGACGATAAACTACATCCGCGTCCTGGGTAAGACGATAAACTACATCCAACAGCAAGGCCTCTGATTAGGAGGTTTTGAGAAGCGTGGAACCACCTCTTAATTGCTGGTGCTACCAGGCTCACCCTAAACCGGCGTGGTGGCACCTGTTAGGGTCCCAACTATGGTCAAATAGTTACCCACCCACCCCCGCAAATTGGGATCAAAACACTATGAATGGGTAAAAATAGGTTTTAATACCAGCAATGAAATTTTGAAAAAAAATTGTTACCAGCAATACATTTTTGAAAAAAATATTACCAGAAATACATTTTTGAAGAAAAAATATTACCAGTAATACATTATTGGAAATAGATATTGCCAGCAATAAAAATCTTGCCGGCATTAAATAACCCATTGAGGTTGATACACCGTAAAACAAAGCAAAGCAAACCAAATAAATCAGGATTGGATACTTAAAGGGTAAAAGATAATTTAACTTTGTATTGGTTAGAATTGATCTAATAAGCAGCGATTCGATTCTGATTCCATTCTTCTTTACTATTTGGTCATTTGAAGAAATAAAAACATTTTAATTTTTCTGCTTCATAGTAATAAAACGACAACAATCTTCGCTATAGTTCAGCCTCCCCATGTAATAATGTTGTCGATAGTTGATAACGATGGTAATTAATAATGTTTAACAGTGATAATGAGGATAACAATTAGCGTGTAAAGTACTTGGGGACCGTTGGCACCTTGCGCAAGAGTCGGCGACACTCCTACGCTGTCTTTAATCGGCTTACCTTTCAATTATTACCAGCAGCAATGCTCCCGAGGAATCAAGTGGGCGTGACCGATGCAATTATCGCTGCCACAACCAGACAGTGATGTATGGTTGGTACTTGCCATTGTTGTGATCACGTGTTACGAAGACCCGAAGTGTTATTTCTTCTTGACTTTCTGAACTGATTTACTCTGATATACTTGGTTTATTTTACTTTATAGAAGGATTTCCGCATTCCGTATCAATCCGGGTTCAATTTTCTTTCTTTCCCAAGTTATTTAATATCATAACCTCGTATAAAATTACAATGTCACCCATGTTCTACATAATTCATAGCGATGGAGTTTCAAATAATCATAGTGAAGGAAAGTTTGAATAAATATTATTTTTTCTTTAAATTGTTAAATTGACAGATGGCTTTTTGTTGCCTCCATTATACCAGCGTCAACTCCACTGCATTCATTTGTCTCTCTTTTTGTTCTCTGGTCGTAGTGACAAAGATACTCTGGTTACTTTTTTTCCAGCATTTCACCCCAAGCAAGGCGGGAAGCCACTAGCACCCAGGCACCGACAGCCCAGACCCCAGCACATATGATTTGATTATAGTGGAGAAGACTTTGTGCAGAACCAACCACACTTTTTGAAGGACCGAATACAGAGACCTGGTGCAATAGGTACCACAAGGTCCCCAAACGACCCTCAACAGATTTTGAATTCAGAGTTGTCTTTCTCCTAGACCAGTTGCTAACCAAGGCTATAGAACCCGTGCAAGGGGTTACAGAGAATTGAAGCGAGAGCAAATAGGAATGATAGAGGAAAGGATGAAGAGAAAGGTAGGGGATAGATCAAGGCATCTGGAAACGTCGATTGACATTACATTTGAATAGTTGGAGATTATAGCTATCAGGGAAACAGGAAAAGGGGAGGGAGTTCCACAGGCGAGAAGTGCGAGACATGAAGCTATTGGAGTAGAAGAGATGTCTACATTTAACAGTTTCGACAGTGAAAGGGTGAGAGCGAGATGCCAGCCTAGATGAACGCTTAAATTTATGAAGTCTGGAAACCATCGAAAGCAGCTCATCGGAGTAGTTACCGTGAAAGTATTTGTAAAAAAAGACAGAGGGGGGCGACGGCACGTCTGTGAGAGGTCGACTGCAGACGAGATGCTAGATCAGGGCCAATTACATTGCATATCAGTCTTTGGATTTTATCAAGGACCTTGAGACAAACAGAACTTAAAGCATAAATGCACCTCACCTACCTCTTCCTCTTTTAAATCCGGTCAGAACTGACTTCCAAAACGAGGTTCAGCTCAAAATGCAACTATGTATAATATTTAACTATAATGCTGCATCTGCTTTTTGTGGTTGTTCTTTTTTTTATCAGCAGCTATTGGTCAATTTATCTTCTATCTTTCTAGTATAATGGCTTATAAGAATCCCTAATAAGGCTAGACTTCACCACAATCACAGCCTATGAGACTAAATATTGCTCTTTAGCAGACGATTAAATGATTCTATGACGCTGTTTACTGTTCTCGGCAAGAGACGTATAATCCTTTACGAGAAAGTTCGATTCTTATGGATACTTCAAGAATCTGACTTTGATGAATTGGAATCTCTTATTTTAATTTCATTATTTCAATTAAATATTTTTAATTTAATTTTGAGCTACTTTTAGCATTTGGAATTAATTGTTCTGAAAGACAGTTTTCCATGTAGACACCAAAAGCACTAGGCCTCCATATTGATTATGTATCATTTAGAGTCGTTTTTACACACTTTTTTCTTGAGTAACTCACTCCTGGAACAAATCTTCTTTGTTTTATTTTAAGACAGAATTAGAGAGACGAAACAAAGAAATTCTAAAAGTTTGGTTATGGAAATTTGTGAGTTGTTTGCCTTTGGAACTTTCTGGCTTTTCCGATTCACTTTGGCTGTTCATTCTCCTCAACAATTAACAAGAAAATGACGATTGTCCCCTAAGAGATATTGTTTAAATGGTGGACTCCAACAACCTTTTCTCATTCTAAGGCAATCAGGAATGTATGACTTCATTAGCCTTCATTCTGGCAATTCACATTTGGCGGAATCAAAGATTTTGATTAATTGTGAGGAGGACTAAATTTTATAGAGTTAAAATTGTATAAACATCAACAGAAAAGATTTTAACAGTTGGCCAATTAAACGTTTCTGTTATATAAATATGCGATTGCTAACAAATACATCGTGATGGCTACTAAACTCGTCACACCGCTCAATTCGTTTGGGGAGGGAATTTCATCATCACTGGGTACCCAATTAATAAGTATCTTTAGCAGATTAAGATAATCTGACTAAATAAGCTTGCTGACTCAGTTATACACACACACACACATATTAAATCGTGCGTGAATGTACGCGTGTGTGCGTGCCTGTGTGGGTGCGCGCAATGGTTAGAGTTCATTTTCATGAATGTTCAGTGTTTACGTTAAGATACGTTTCGTGAGCAGAAATGATCGAGAAAAATTGTCTAGCATTGTGTGTTTATAAACAGTAATTCGAACTTTGCTAATCAGACGGTTCTCTGTAGCTGAATAGTACAGTATGTCAAGTCGAAATTTCTCGAACATTCAGGCCAGTAAATGTAATTAATACTGTTTAAGTAAAAAAAAAAAAAAAAAACAGGGATTTACTTAAATAAATTGTATCTGTAAAAATAACGTATAAACAGAAAATATATTAAATAATTGTCGAATTTAATCCATTTCATCATATATATATATATATATATATATATATGAAGAAAAATATGGAAAAACAAAAATATGAATATGCAAGTATGCTGTTTTAATGTTGTTTCAATGTCGACGTCAGACGTTTCGGTCTTGCATATTCGGATTTTTGTTTTTCCATATTTTTCTTCATACTGTCGGATCTATATCCACATATTTGCTTACATATATATATATATATATATATATATATATATATATATATATATAAGGGGCTTAATGGGTAAATAGCAGGACAGACTGGGTTCTATAGCCCTATTTGGCAACTGGTCTAGGAGAAGGACAATTCTGAATTCAGAATCTGTGGAGGGTAGTTTGGGGACCTTGTGGCACGTAGTGCACCAGGTCTTTGTATTCGGTACTTCAAAAATGTGGTTGATTCCGCATAAAGCCTTCACCACTATAATCAAATCATATGTGCTGGTGTCTAGGCTGTCGCTTCCTAGGAAATGAGTTGTTTGACCCTCATACTTCGAATACGACGGCATATATATATATATATATATATATATATATATATATATATATATATATATATATATATATTGTAACGTAGTTCAGACAAAGAGAATAATTAACAAATTAAAAAAACTATGAATGCACCTATGACCACAACTAAGCAAATTTAATAATAATGATCAACAACAAACAATTAATGAATAAATACAAAACTAGACTTAGTAATGAATCCGTGTCCACTTATATGACCGTTATCTGAGATAACAGCCAGTTCTTGGGGTATTATATATATATATATATATATATATATATGAGAAAGAGAGAGAGAGAGAGAGAAAGAACAGATGAGTAAAATTCCACTGTTTGTAGCGTTTACTTTTAAAAAAGTGCTCAATACAAAGTAGAACAATATATTATATCGCATACTTTAAAACTATGTTTTATCATATATAACTATGAACCTAAAGAGCCAGGCAAACCTACCTAGGTTTCACCTACGCGGATCGTCAAGGTAAGCTCCTCGTAGGTGAAACCTAGGTAGGTTTACCCGGCTCTTTAGGTTCATAGTTAGATTTGCTCTACTTAGTGTATTGAGCACTTTGCTTAGTTATTTTTATTTTACTCGTGTCGGAGGTTTTTTTTCTTTGGACTCTGAACTTGGATTCTAGACGATTATTTTCGCCAAAATTACATGTTCCTAGTTCTTTCTTTTTTTATTCTTTTTTTTTTCCTTGGGTATTGGTCTGTTCATTTACAAGCCAATACACCTAAGGTTTTTCCGGGCGAGTATACTTACTTATATTTATAAGATTATTATATATATATATAGTATGACCATCACAATACAGTTTAAGACCTAGCTGTACTTAGAACGTATATGGCTCTTTAAACCGAACAAACTGTCAGTCTATGGCACTGATTTGGCATATTTGAGAGGCATACAATCTTTGCATGTCTTCTAACCTCGCTAGTTGAATTGAAAGTTTTTCCACAAAAGAATTCTCAGTTTTTAATGAAATTTTGCCATTGGTTGGTCCTCTGGTATGATGGCTTCGGACACGACCTAGTTTCCCTTCTCCATCGCCTATTAGATAACCCGGATCATCGGAGATCCAACCCGGTTCCGGACACGACTGGACATCAGGCGAAACTCCTCGACCTCTTCCTAACTTCCTGCCCTGAGAAATGCTTACTAAAAGTTCTACCGCCATTAGACACGTCAGACCATTCCCTAATCCATGTCCAGATTGATGCCAAACCTAAAATAACCCCTGATGCACTATTCCATAGAACGATTTTTCACTATGCGATCCTACATGATGGAAGCTCCCCTCTCAAACTTCTTCAAGTATGCCACCTCAAAAACTGCTGCCATTGTCACTGATTGGATCTTTTCTGAAATGCAGAGTTTTATACCCACCAAAAAAAAACTTCCAGCAAAAACTAAACAGTCAACCCTGGTTCACTCCTGAATGCGCTGCAGCTATAAGTCACTGAAACCCCTACTTCAATTTCTATTGCAAGGAGCGATGTAGTTTAGCCCTCACTACATTCAGAATTGCCCACAATCGCCTCAAAATAGTTCTGGAAAACGCCGAGTGCAGCTATGCACGTGCAGTCCAGACTAAGGCCAAAATGAAATAAATTGGATCGTATGAATTCTGGAAGATCACCAACCAAATCATGGACAGAAGTAAAGCGACTGTGCCCAAAATAATAAATGACCTCGAAGTCATATCCTCCTCGACAGATAAGGCGAATCTCTTCGCCTCCATCTTTGCCTCTCACTCAACATTAAATGAGAAAGACCATCCCCTTCCCAAGTTCCCACGTCTCACCGAGCACAATCTCAGTAATATTACCGTCACATTACGAGAAGTCTCCATACTTATCAAAAGCCGGGACTCTAAGAAAGCCACTGGTCGAGACAAAATTCCAGTCGTTGTCCTTAAGAACATCAACTCAGAATTATCCCTAATCCTAGCAAAGAGCTACTGAAGGAGAAGTGTTTCTCAAGCCTGTGGAAGTTGTCATGCGCATGCCCAGTTTTCAAGAACGCGGACGTGCGATCTTCCCCACCTCCCAATACAGACACACGAGTCATAATGAATAAGAAGCACCTAGAAAAGAACAACCTCATCAGCGACGGCAGTAGTGGGCCCGATCCACTGCCGACGTCCTAACTACCATCACTCACAGAATCAATAAGGCTGTTGACGAAAAACACACCTCAAGGATTATTATAGCACTAGATATCTCAAAGGCACTCGACAAGGTGTGGCACAAAGGTTTACTACAGAAGCTCTCCACTTATAGAGTTATCGGAAGGGTCTTCTCAATCATAAAATCCTTCCTAATAGGTAGGTCCCTGAAGATACTTATCAATGGCCAGTCCTAGAGGTCAACGCCGGCGTCCCCCAGGGGTCACTCCTCGGATCAATCCTCTTTTTGATCTTCATAAATAATCTGCCTAAGAATATACCCTGATCATATGTAAATATCTATGCCGATGATAGGACCATATACAGGCGTACCTCTAAAATTCTCGAGAATGGCGACTGATCTCTTTCTTCCGATTTTGCACAAACTACCCAATGTTGAAAAACTGGCTGGTTAGATTCAATTCCTCGGTATTTATCATTTCACCCACGGGAAACGAATATGGCACAAGGCCGGTTTTATTGTGGGTTTCTCCGAGCCCGTAGGCTCGGCCAAAAAAATAGCCTTTTGAAGCCGATTAGACGAGTTCAGGCCCTGTCTACCTCCCCGGACGAAACCTTGCCCTTCGGCAAAGCCTCGTCCGGGTTCCTCTCTGCTAACGCAGAGAGTTCGACAGACGTCGGAAGTCAGCCCAAGAACTTCTCCTTCCTCAAAGACTAAGTTAGTTACATTCCATCATTGCCGATCTACGCTGAACCAATCTTGGTGAATGACGGTCCTTTCGTGGAAACATCGTGCCTTGAAAGACTGTTGGGCCTCAAACTTACACCTGACCTCATGTGGAACTCACACATACGATCCACTGCTAAGGATGCAGATAAAAATATTCGGCTCTCTGTACCGCTCCAGTAAGTACCTGACTCCTCCTGATATTCTCTACCTTTACAAGAATCAGATCAGGCCAAAAATGGAATGCTGTTGTCATATTTGGACGTGAGCTGCCCAGACTTCACTCTCCGGCCTTGATAGAGTTCAAAAGCATCTCCTCGCCCTTGTGGGTGATGAATTGTTTTCCACCCTCCAACCTCTCTCTCTCCCACAGGCGGGATGTGGCAAGCCTCTCGCTGCTCTACCGCTACTTCCACGGAAAGTGCTCGGACGAACTACATTCCCTTGAGATAAAAACTTCCACATAGTAGCAAACCACCCACATCGCCTCCGTATTCCATCAGTGAAAATTAAGTTCCACTCATGCAGCTTCTTCCACACCAACCACTGCCCGGGTCTACAATCTTAACCTGTTCAAGGCCAGTTTTAACCGTTATCTTTCTCCTACACACTGTCCCCTAAACTAACCTCTACCTCGAGTTCCAGGCCTTGCAAATGGTGAACATCGTTGTAAAAAAGAAAGAATATCATGCTTGTCCCAAATGTGGTCTGCAAGTTCCATAACAAGAACTTTTAAGACACTTCTTTCAGTTTTTCTTTTGCAACATTAGAACTCCTGAAAGCTTAACAAGTAATAAAACGCCTTCTGTCAGATAATAGAATCATTTGTAAGGAACTCACAGCCATATGTACAAGCTTGCAAGGTTTAATGATTCTTGCAATGCATCTGTTGTGGATTCCGGGATGCAATCCGGTCTCCAAATGAATGACAAACGCAGGAAGGAAATATAGCAAATAAATGTATTGACGTAATAATACAATTGATAAAACGGTTAGTAGATCAAGAAATGCGGTTAGTAGCAATATTAATATATATACAGTCTGGGAAATTCAGTATTGAAGTATGACTTCCTTCTAAGTCTACGCGCTCGCAACTGTGACTCCTACAAAGCGGTTACCTCACACTCCCACTCTCTAACTGTATCACTGTCTCACCCTCGGGTATTCACAGGCAGCAGTACAAGTACACACTGGGCGAGTCCACTTGTATAAAAAAGGGGTAGACCCCTTAACACCCCCCTCCTTAGATCCCTTGTTGGGGGGAGTTAGTATTTTTTCTTTTATGGTTTTTTACAGTCCTCTGTCCAATTCCAATTATTCTCCTTTTTTAGTAACTCATTTAGTGGGGCCCTCAGTTTATGCATATTATCAATAAATTTGCCATAGTAGTTAGCTAGGCCCAGGAAACGTTGTAGTTCTGCAACATTTTTTGGTTCCGGCATATTTTTAATTGCCGATGCCCTCTCTGAGTCCGGTTTCATGCCATTTTCATTTATTATCTGACCTAAGTATTTAATTTCATTTAGGAAAAAATCTTACTTTTCTCCTTTTACTTTGAATCCAAAGTCCTGAAGTCTTCTGAAAACTTCCTTTATGTGTGATGTGTGCTCTTCAACATTGTCGCTCTTAATTAGAATATCATCCAGATAAGCGGTCGCGAAATTCTGGACCGTGAGCATTGTGTCCATCGTTTGCTGAAAAATTGCTGGTGCAACTTTTACTCCGAATGGTAGTCTGTTGAATTTTTACAACCCTTTGTGCGTATTAATGCAAAGGATTTTCGTACTCTCTTTTTGTACTGGGATTTGTAGATAACCCTCACTTAAATCTATTTTTGAAAATATCTTACCGCCGTTGAGCTTTGTAAATATTTCTTCTGGGCTCGGTAGTGGGTAATGGTGGTCTTTTATAGCCTTGTTAAGCCCCGTCGAAAAATCTGCGCATATGCGGATTTCTCCTGATTTCTTTTTCACATAAACTACCGGTGCTGCCCATTCAGTAAACTCTATTTTTGAAAGAATCCCAGTTTGTTCAAGTCTCTCCAATTCTTTGTCGATTTTTTCTATAGTAACGAACGGTACGTTTCGCTTCTTTTTAAAAACTGGTTGGACGTTTTCTTTTAATTCAATTCAAATTCTTTTAATTCAAATTTGTTGCATCGTCCCAACCCGCTCGAAAATACCTCAGGAAATTGGTTATATAATTCTTCCTTTAACTTTATAGCATCTGATTGTTCAACCTCGAACTTTTTGCAAAAAGAGCTGATAGGTATATCCCAAACGTTGAACTTCTGCATCCAGTCGATACCTACTAGATTTTCAATATCTTTCATGTCGTATATCTTAAGTTTTTTTTTTGTTTTGCCGTGAAATTTAACATTCACGATTATTTCTCCTTCGAATTTTATTCGCTTGCCTGTAACCGACTTGGCAATTTTTTGTGTATGTAACATGGTTGGTCTGTTAAGTTTTCTCCATGTCTGTAGGTTGGTTATCGTGAGGTCGGAACCCGAATCCAGTTGCAATTTTATCTTTTTTATTTAAGATTTCAAGTTCCACATATTTTCTTATGTTGGTATTGTCTTCGTTATGCATCCTAGTAGCTCTTATTCTACTAGTATCTTTTCTATTCCTACATTAGGATGCCTTGCGGCCCATTTTTCCACACTCAAGACAGTTTTTATATTTAAAACGGCAATCCTTGTTCCAATGAAGTCCTCGACATCGATAACATGTTGATGGGGGGGGGCTTATATTTGCTTCGATTTTCGTCATAATTTGCCCTGTATGTTGTACTTTTTCTCTTATTATAGAATTTTTGTTTTCTTTCCGGGGAGGGTGAGAATCTTTTTTCATTATTATAGAATTTTTTTCTTTCTGGGGAGGGTGAAAAACGTAGACTTTTGTTTAACTTACGTATATGAGATACAGCTAACTCCTCAATGTCCTTCGAGTCTTTCTTTATACTTAGACATCTCTGGCAATCTTCCGGTAATTGCTGTAGTGTTAGTCCAGGTTCATTTTGTAATTTTTAAAGCATTCTTTTGCGCATTTCACTATCTTTTGTTGAAACTAACCCTTGAACAAAGATGAGACACTTGAAATTGTCTGGGGTTAATTCCGCTAATTTGAAGTCGTCACAATGTTTATTTACGATTGCGGCAAACGTGGAATAATTCTCATTATTGCCCTTTAGCAGGTTAAGGCATTTCAACCTCTTGTGGAAGAGTGATGTTTTTGTACTAAAGAGTTCTTTAAGACATATAACTACTTCGTCAAATGTTAATTCGCTCGTCTTTTTTGACAAGAAATAATCCACGAACTAATTTTCTAAGCAATAGACGTAGCTTTTTTTCTTCTGTCCAGTTTTGACAGTCGATGTTAAAGATGTCTTCATATCTTCTGAAGTAATCTCCGAAATTGTTATTCTCATCGAAAGAATATTTGAAAATCTCTATGGTATTCCACACTGAATCTTTCAAAAATGTTGCCTCTTTTTCAATATCTAATTGCTTGTTACCCGCTACTTTCAATATTAGTTCCTGGAGCTCTATTTGTCTTTCTTGATTTTCCTTCTGCGTTTGTAGTAATTGCTTTTGCCATTTTTCTTCCATTCTTTCTTGTAGTTGTAATTGTTGATTATTTTGGTATTTTACCAGTTCTACCAAAATATTTTTAAAATCTTCCATGATAACTAAACTTTACGTATTTTTATCCTCGTAACTCTTTGTCGCCAATTTGTTGTGGACGACGAGGGAAAATTTTTTTGTTGTTTGTTCTTCCTGTGTGAGTTCAAATCGCTCGTCGTCAGTTTGTTGGGGACGAGGGGAGGATTTTTCTATTTCTTCTTCTCGTGTGAGTTCGAATCGCTCGTCGTCAATTTGTTGTGGATTCCGGGATGAAATCCGGTCTCAAATGAATGACAAACGCAGGAATGAAATATAGCAAATAAATGTATTGACGTAATAATACAATTGGTAATACGGTTAGCAGATCAAGAAATGCGGTTAGTAGCAATAATAATATATATATACAGTCTGGAAAATTCAGTATCGAAGTATGACTTCCTTCTGAGTCTACGTGCTCGCAACTGTGACTCCTACAAAGCGGTTACCTCACACTCTCACTCTCTCACTGTATCTCTGTCTCACCCTCGGGTATTCACCGGTAGCAATACAAGTACACACTGGGCGAGTCCACTTGTATAAAAAAGGGGTGGACCCCTTAACAGCATCCTTACACTTTCCGTTATCAAACTGTCCATAAAAAAGAAGTTTGTTGTCACCCATACGAACAACGTGACGACGTCAACGAAAAATTTGAGAATAGTTCCTTAAATTCTGTCTCACTGTCTTCCGTTCAAACACTTCTAGGATGTTGACATGAATTCTCCAATGTCTTCCGTACAAGGTTCGTTGGTGAAAACGTTCAAGCCGCATCAAGTGATTGCGATAAACAAACCACTTTTCAAGTGCATACAGTATACATTGACGTAGTTAAAATACAAGTATAGTACATTTTAATCTTACTCAATTTCAAAATTCCATGCTGTTTCCACAGTCGCTGCTCCAGCTTACCAAATTCATTACTGGTCTTTTAAATTCTCCCCCTCTTTTTAGAGGAATATATGACAACGTGAGGACGAAGCCTGAATATATCTGAAAGACCAAAAAGCAAAATTGGAAAAGAAGATCGTAAGTAGTTTGCTGGCAGGGATTATGCTTAATGTTTACAATTATTTAGTCTACAGAAAAAAAGGGAGCTACATTAAATTATAATATTGTTCAAATATGATATAGTGTATGGACAGTTAATATACAGTGAAAAGAGTTCGACATAACGAAGTACATTCAACAAAATAAATGTACTCAATGTGGTCACATTATAAAACTGTTCGTATTATGGAATCCTCCACATTTGCCGGTCACTCCCTACGAGAAGATGCACTCTTCCCCAAATAAACCTTTAACCAATCATCACTTTACTTTTCCAAACTCACTCCTCCATTGGTTAAAAAGACACTAAAATGTAGCAAAACTTTTTTCCCGCGCAGGTCTCTGAAGCCTATTTGGAAACCCGAAAATCTATAAAAGGAATCGATCGACTTAATTCAAGTTAGTCAGACACTGAGTTTCGAGAGATACCAGCAGACCCCACGCGTGCCAACACACTGACTCAATAACCCCTACCAACCTCTCAACAACTCAACACAACTCGCACTACTATTGCCGCGTGAAGAAACTTAACTTACAATTTACTAAAAAGTGACATTATCACTCCAAAACAGTAATTGTACATTCAATCAACTTTAGCCTATCAGTTAAAGACGAACAACTCTTCATAATTTGAATCAACACTGGCAGTTCTCACATACATACACACTATCACTTGAACTTACACAATTGACAATTTTCCTTGCAGATATCAAACTATTTTAATTTCACAAATAAACTTAAACTATCAACCTTTACTCTCTAAATTTCTGCATGGACAATCTTTGTAACCTTATCTCACTTGCCACATTTAACAAGCAACTTATTATCACATTGTGTATGTCAAATAATATATAATATATATATATATATATATATATATATATATATATATATATAAATTCATGTTATTGTTGAAATCTCTAATGACGTTGTTTTCAGTAATTTCTTGAAGTTGAATTGTCTATTTATTTTTGTTTGATTTATTTGTTGTGGATAAATGTATTACGATCACCGCACATTCTTGGTCTTCACAAAAAAATCACCTTCTGATACATCTTACTCAGCATAGATTCCGCAACAGTTTAATAAGAGAATATTATAAGAGCTCAATACTTAGAAAAAGCATAAGAAATTTCATACCGACGATATCACGTGGAGATAGAATCTGGAGGAAATATAGGTTGTCGCTTATTCTGCGGATTCCGATAATTCCAAAGGGTTAAAGAGGAAAGTTGCTAAGACGTTGACTGACCCAAAAAGTACTTAAAGCGAAAGGGGGCGACCAAGAGGAAATAAAACAATAAATATACTGTACTGTGTCAATAAAACACGCCTCGCCTATCGTAATTATCCGCCATTATTATGATGTAGGCTTCGTGAAGAAAGAAAACAGATTCTGAAACAGTTCTGAGATGAAATTTGGTGCCGTCTCTCTCTCACTTTTTTTTTCTTTTACTTTTACCTTGGATATTTTCCTTTCCTATTTCCGCCAGGATAGACTTGTGTGTCCAGCCCGAAGAATCAGTCGCTCCTTTGGGCTAAATTGTCTTGAGAAGCACAATGCTTTCACTTTTGAAGCTGAATCTTTAGATGTCCAACTTCCTACGTGCGCCTGAAGAAAAGAGAAGAGAATTATTGTTTCCCCCGTCTACAAAAGAACGTCTGTACCAGTTGCTGGACATATCTCCATTGCTATTTGAAGTTATATTTTATTCGAAATTCCCTGACTGGAGTAAAGGGTC
Organism: Acanthosepion pharaonis; assembly: GCA_903632075.3. Lineage (NCBI taxonomy): Eukaryota > Metazoa > Mollusca > Cephalopoda > Sepiida > Sepiidae > Acanthosepion > Acanthosepion pharaonis. The sequence goes on from CAHIKZ030001046.1 coordinate 4,338,273, forward strand.
TTCAGTCTTTCTGGGTAAGAGGCGTGGTAGGTGTGTCTATGTGGGGTTCATCTGAATGTCACATCTGCAGCTGGCACAGAGTCACCCTCCCCCACCGTGTTCGGGATCGAGATTTGTTTCCTTTGTCCAAGCTTCTTGCATGGGGGGGGGGAGTAGGGGAACAGTGTTGAGCTTCTGGCTATTAGATTCTCTCTACACGAAATAGATGCACAACATGCAAAACAAGCACACACACACTCTTTCTATCTCCCTCTTTCTATCTCTCTCACTATCTCTCTCTTTCTATCTCCATCTCTCTTTCTTTTACTATCTCTCTCTATCTCTCTTTCTATCTCAATCTATAATTTTTTTCTTTCTCTCTCTCTCACACACACTCTCACTCTCTTTCTTAACAGATTAAACAAATGCTCATAAAATAATAGGATATTTAAGTGTGTCCAAAGCTTAGAAGAAGACGATAAGAACTTTCATAGCGGTGATGATATGACGTGGGGATAGAATTTGGAGTATAGAAAAAAATGGGAAGAGCATACCTTCTGCTTGTCGCTTATTCTGCGGCTTCCGATAATTTATAAGGTTTAAAGAGGGGTGGGTGGCCAAAGCGGTGACCAAAATGTATACCTAAAGCGAAAGGGGACAAACGAGGGGAAGTAGAACAATAAAGGTGCCATACTTTGGTAACAGAACCGCTACGAAGATAAACAGTAATCAATCACTCCTATACGCTCATTGTATACACATATATGTGGTTCTATATAAGGTCTGCTGATAGATAGATAGATAGATAGATAGATAGATACGAACAGACTGGAATAGATAGATAGATAGATAGATAGATAGATAGATAGATAGAAACGCACAGACTGAGAAAGAAAGAAAGAAAGAAAGAAACGCACAGACTGGGATAGATAGATAGATAGATAGATAGATAGATAGATAGATAGATATGAAAAAGACTGAGATATCGTTTATATCTACGAACGCTCCATTTGCTTTACTGAACACTACTATTGATATAGCAAATTGTAAACAACGTGATGACTTTTCCTCACTAACGAACATGCAATAAATGAAAACACACAGACACACACACACACACACACATATATATATATATATATATATATATATATATATTATGTGTTGCCGTTTAGTTTATATTATAATGAATTATTCCTACAAAAAGTAAATTAGAAAATTTAATGAGATAAAATGGAGAATTCACTTCGCTAACTAAATTTTTAAAATGCATTAACCCTCTAACCACTCGATGAATGTTATGATCCTTTTCTTTTAATATTATAAAGTATATTGTTTCCATACCTGATGATGACCGGAAAACCAGTTAAAAGTACTTGCATATTTAAGGAATACCAAATGCAGTTTATAATTCTAAAAAAAAGGGATCATAACCTTCATCAAGTGGTTATTGGTTAGTGGGTTAATGCATTTTTAAAATTTAGTTAGCGAAGAAAATTCGCAATTTTATCTCATTAACTTTACTAATTTACTTTTTGCATGAATTATCCATTGTAATATATATATATATATATATATATATATATATATATATATATATATACTACAGAAAAATTAACTTTGCGTACTCTTCGTAAATAACCTCACAATTTTATGTGCAAGCCACTATTTAAAAGATAGGGATAAACAGAGTATATTTTATGAATATACATGTGTATATATGCGTATGTGCGTCTGTATGCGTGACAACTGTAGCAGCTGGTCTTAACTCCATTACATTTGCATTGATTAGCATAATCACATTGACAATGAAATCATTTGCGCCGCCCGCTGGTGAAATCCGTATATTTTACTGACGACCATTTCACGAGCAAATAATTATACACTGTTTTTAAAAAGTCGATTGAAATAAAACTATTGTGCGACACAAAGAGCGTAATGATAATGGCTGAGAATTTTTGTGTTTATTCAACACCCACATTTGCTGTTTATACTGCGACTATTCAGGGCAAACACCAATTACAGTTTCTGGATGAAAGCTCATAATCTGGCGTAATCAACAGCTTCAACAAAGCCAGTACGCATAGAACCTCGGTCACGCTGACTTGTGACTTCCTGCTAGCATTGCTATCGACGGCTTCCAAACAGTTCCTTCACCCAATTTCACTCGCGAGGCTTGGGTCAAACAGTGCTTTCTCAAGACGCCTTATGCTGGGTTCGCTTCTACAGACTGATAATATCAAGAAGTCACCGTCCTGATAAATCGACCATCGTGAAATTCGAGCCCGGGTCTTCTGGGTGAAAAGCGAATGGTCTAACTACTCGGACTAGACTGACGTTATTACACAATTATATCAATGCAAAAAGAAAGATATTATAGCGTCAATTCCCAAGTGAAAAACCTGCCCTCAAATGCATAGGACAGTCTTGTTTTGAAATCGATTACTGAATACACGAGATAGAGAAAAAAGAAAAAGTGAGAAAGGAAGAGAAAGAGTGAGAAAGGAAGGGAAAGAGAAAGAGTGGAAAAAGAAAAGGAAGGAGAAAGAGTGAGAAAGGAAGAAAGAGAAAGAATGAGAAAGTATGGGAAGGAGAAAGAGTGAGAAAGGAAGGGAAAAAGGAAGAGGGAGAAAAGAAGGGAAAGAGAAAGAGTGAGAAAGAAGAGAGGGAGAAAGTGGAAAAGTAAAGGAACGAGAAAGAGTGAGAAAATATGAGAAGGAGAAAGAATGAGAAAGGAAGGGAAGGAGAAAGAATGAGAAAGGAAGGGAAGGAGAAATAGTGAGAAAGAAAGAGTGAGTAAGAGTGAGAAAGTATGGGAAGGAGAAAGAGTGAGAAAGGAAGGACAAAAGGAAGAGTAAGAAAAGAAGGGAAAGAGAATGAGTGAGAAAGGAAGGAAAAGTCAAAGAGTGAAAAACGAAGGAATGATAAAGTGTGAGAAAGGAAGGGAATGAGAAAGAACGAAAAAGAGAAAGAAGAAGAGTGAGAAAGGAAGGGAATGAGAGAGAGAGATAGAAATTGATTAAGAGGATGATAACGAGATTCTCAAAAGATTTTTATATGGAACTGCATAACAAATCATTAGCTTAAAAAATAACCATGAAAAGGAAAAAAGCCTTCTTTCCTGTTTCCTAATAAAATTATCTAAGGGGGGACTTTTGAAAGCTGTCCAAGATTGTGAGAAGGACAAAGTGAAAGTGTAAATAGGAGAGAGAGGCTGAGAAAGAGAAGAAGAAAAAGAGAACGAAAAGAGTGAAAACTGAAAAAGACAGAAATAATGAAAAAGGAGAGAATGGGAGAGAAACACTAAGAATATAGAGTAATAGAAAAAGAGAAAAATGAGAGAGTAAGAGGAAACCTGAGAACAATATGTAAATTGATTTAAATAGACTAAGATAAATATATATGTATATGCTCATTAATCGATATACACAGCTTAGACCAGGTTTTACAAGTCTTGACTTTACGAGGAGATAATTCGATTGTACAGAACTTCTGGGTGATTATGAGATTCGCTATTAGAAAGATGACCTTTATTCATATTCGAAATATGATTGAATTGCTCGTAATTGAATCATGTTCTCTCATTTACGAAACATTTTCACAGATCAATTATTTACTGACTAAGGCATTGTGAATACATTATTACAACACAATGCTCAATCTTATATGTCACTGTCTTTATGAATCGATGTGCAAATCCGATGTATGCTAAAAAAATGAATGAGCGTTTATATGCCGGGTCAAAAGGCAGGATACCCATCGATTTTATCTTTTGAAGCACCAGTGTTCAGAGTGATGACGCAGCTTCCATGTCTTTCCTGTCATTGACAAAAGAAATCTTAGACAGCTCAGAAATATTTTCATGTTTCCATGAAGTCAAAATATTAGAGACGTAAACCTCACAGAAATATAAGAATGATTCAAAAGTCACCCCTTAAATATCTTATTATGAAAGAGAAAAACTGTTCTTCCTTTTCATGGTAATTTTTTTTTGTGATGCCAACAAATACTCGTTGCCACTTTTCTAATGCTCGTTGTAGTAGAGACTTTGTAATCGCAGATACAACTATAGTACGCTGTCAAATATCGAATATCACTCGCATAGTGATAGTACTTGCTCGATAATACTCGCTCGAACATAATCGGTATAGTGAAATAGTATAGTGAATAGAGTAGAGAATAGCGGTCCATATAATAATGGAGGATAGAGTAAAAATTGTGATCCGTATAGCAATAGAGGATAGAATAGAAATAGCGATCAATTAGACATCACGCGACTTATGCGTTTCCTCTATGGACATGTAGTCTACTTAATTCAATAATGGGATTGTCTGTTTTTACTCACTGTCGATCTGTTCAAACTCAAGTGTCAGCAGCGACACTTTATTCCTATATAACAATTTCTTATTATTGATCTGTTACGCTGTTCATTATATAATTTAAACACCTCGATAAAGGCAATATATATATATATATATATATATATATATATATATATATATATATCGAGAAATAATTTAACTATGATTTCACCGTTATACCCGTTATTGCACGCCATGTAAGCCTGCACGACCCGGGCCAGTGATTGGAGTCACAATATCTATGTCATTAAAACCAAGTACCACTGCTTTAATCCACTAGGCTTATTGCGCCGTGGGACAATCCGGAATCTAGAATGGGGGGGGCTGTAAGCTAAAGCTTATAATTCTACTCTCATGACTATTGAGATATACTTTCACACATTTGTATGTAATTCAACATATTATTTAATAAATATAGTATAGCAATAGAAGCATAGTTTTATTTATCCGTTCAAGCATAGGCATTCATTGCACACATGCATATATTTCAAACGTATTTGAGCGATCGATCTAAGTTCATTCATATATATATATATATATATATATATGTGTGTGTGTGTGTGTGTGTGTGTGTGTGTGTATATATATATATATATATTTAGGCAGCAATTTTTCATTAATTTATTAATTAATGCATGTTTCATTAAATAATATAGACAATCTTTGATAATGACTTATGTAAGCCATTTAAACATGTATCAATATGGTGTTTTCCATTCGTCTTTCAACAATAATGTGATTAAGTTTATCAGACAATATGATAGGAACTTAAAATAAATAGACAAAACTTGTCTATATTATTTAATGAAACATGGATTAATATATATATATATATATATATATATATATATATATATATATATGAATGGGTAAATAGTTAACCCCCAAACTTGGGTCAAAACACTATGAAAGTGTAAAAAAAGGTTTTAATCCCAGAAATATTTGTAAAAAATTATTACCAGCAATACATTTTTGAAAAGAAATTACCAGCAATAAAAATCTTGTCGATATTAAATAACCCATTGAGGTTGATAAGCCTTAAAATAAAACAAACCAAACCAAATCAAACTTTTCTTTCGATGAAGCTGTAAAATATTGAAGACGGTTGCTGAAAGAAAAATGGCGGACGAGAAAACATTGAAACACATTCGCTTTAAGTGATTTTAACTCGGGAAATTTCGTTCGTAAAATGTCAAAGAAAGAAAGAAAGAAAGAAAGAAAGAAAAGGAAAAAATATAAAATAATTAAAAAAAAGTAATTGAAATAAATGTGAGAATTTTGTTTTTCTTTACTCAATTGCCATTTCTGTATTTTTGTTAAGAATTTCTCGCCTGAGTCGGACACCCAGTGCGAACGACGTTAACTAGAATAGAAACGGTCCAACTCATGGAAATGAGCGAATTGATTTTCAGATGAAAGCCGCAGAATTATAAAACATTTAACTTTAAAGATAAATGCAACACAATCTTCTAATCCTTCCTTTTTACCTTGTGTCAGACTAAAACTTCGTAAATATTCACAAGTTTCTTTCTCATAGATTTTTTTCACTTATGCATGTCACCTGTACTTTTTCCGATATGGAGATCTTGTATTTTACATACGCTATAATTTCCTTTTTTTTTCTGCCAGGTGTGAATCCAGCCCAAATCCAGAGGACACCTCTGAAGCCAGAAAACTTTTTGCCCTTTCGGATACAAACTTCGATCATCAATTGACCTACGACGAATTCGATGACGTTTTTATGTCTTTTGATATCAACGGTGAGTGAACTAATTAGTTTTCAATATGGATTTTATGTTATTTGCATATATCATTCAAATACTGAGTAGAGGACAGGATACCGTGAGGACTCGATCGTCAAAATACATCATCACAAATTCTTTATTTTGAAATGTTAGATGAAGAATTTTCACTATTATTATTTTATTATGTAGCCATATATAGACAGGAGCTTCCCAGTCTTCACTTTCAAGTCTCGATAGAGTTCAAATGCGTCTCCGCGTCCTTGTGGGTGATGAATTATTTTCCATCTTACACCCTCCTTTCTCACAGATGAAAAGTCGCAAGCTTATCACTGCTATATCGCTATTTCCATGGAAAGTGTTCAAACGAATTAGACTTCTTAGTACCACCAGTTTTTACCTTCATGGCTAAGCCCTGCCCTACCACGCCCATTATAGCGAACCACCCTCATTCCATTCGTATAACATTGGTGAGATGTAAGCTCCACTTGAGCAGCTTCTTCCCATAAACCGCTACTTTGTGGAACTGATTCCCAACAGGATGCGTTCTCGATTCTTACATTTATTACTACTGTTATATTCCCCACATATCCACAGAAAACTGTACTCTTCTACCTCGAGTGGCTCCCGAGCCATGTACAGGGTGAACATCATTATAAAAAAAAGCTTTATTTACTCCATATTAATGGTGCTTTTGATGTCGACACGGCGTCGATACGGTCTTCGACCTCTAGATAAAACAGCGTGAAATTTGAAATAATGTTCAGGTTTTCGACTAGACTTGAACTAGTATTTCGTAACTGGGAAGCCAGTTTTTAATGGACGTCGCCCTAAGCACTTTGGTCATGGAAGCATCAATAATTAAAGAAAGTACTCATCTGTAATCATTCAACAACACCATTCTCTAATTTTCGGCCTCCTCTTTGTTTTACTAACTTCTATCAATAGAGTCATTACTCTCGAAATTTGACAATGTATTTTTCTCTTATATTACGGTTAGTTTTACTCCATTTTATTATTTTTATTCTTCATCTCATCACTTTGGATCGATATACTCTTCAACGGCTTAAGCCTTTCAAGACTAAAACAGGCAGTATAATCCAATTCAATATTTCTACTGTGATAAAGCTTTTCCAAATTTTGAAACGAAATATTTTTAAAATATTTTTCCTATTTCATACGCTTTTACGTAACAATAAATCGTTAAATTTTGATAGATTTGAAAACCATTTATTGACAATTTACCGTTAGATAGAAAAACACAAGATGAGCCAATCATTTCGCTTCTGTGTTTTTGCTGTGTAAGGCCAACTAATTTCTGAGTGACTTTTAGACTCTGACGATATTGTCGTCTGCAGATGTAAAAGTTAAGAAAATCTCATTTACTTTATCTCTCGTGACATGTACGGTTTAGTAGATTTCTAAAAGAGCTGTCTATCCCAGCAGCCAAATCTCGGGATTTATATTCCACAGAAATTCTCTTGGGAGGAAAATAAGTTTTAATCTTATCAGAAGTTATTTCATTATTTTTGATTTCTTAAACCAAACTTAGTAAATATCTTGTTCACTTTGCTATCAATCTCTATCTATAAAAGGCAGGATGTGTGTGTGTGTGTGTGTGTGTGTGTGTGTGTGTGTGTGTGTGTGTGTGTGTGTGTGTGTGTTTAAAATTACATGCACTTGCTCCAAGTTAGCAGGAAGGCCAAGACCTACTTTACATTTCCCAACTCACATCGATAGCGGAAATAATCGATTTTTTCATGCTTCTACGGCAGTTTTCATGTAGTTTGCAGCCATTTTCTACTGGCCAGAGTGATAGCCAATAGCTGGCTTCCACGAATAGGCAGGAAGATTCTATCGGCCAGCGTGAGAGCCAACAGCTGACTGACACGAATGTTAACTAGCATGCTAGCATGCAAAATATCAATAGCTGCATTTGTCACAAGTGGGAAAAATTTAAATCTGCATGGCACTTTACTCCAATTGGCTCATTCGCTTGCTTAAACTCAACGTTGATTCTGATTCCGCAGAACTTGGTTGCGTGTGAAAAAGTATTTGTTATTAACATTCTTTTTTCATTCGGTTTTTCCAGTTACGAGTCCTTTTCTAAAGCTGATCGTTTTGTGTTCATTTTGTTTAGTTCTTTTTTCGTAACAGATTTTATGTTTAGTATAGAGCTTAGAAAAATTCGCAGTGTGAGATAGGCAAGAAGTAAGGCATGTAGCAACATCAGCACGGCAAAGGGCTCTCCTTTAAAGGCAAGGAAGGGCAAAAATATTTTTAAGTCAAGTGATAACGATTGCTGTATGAGTCGTACGATTTTTGAATCAAGCACGGGCAACGCCGGGCCATGCTGCTAGTTGATAATAAATTCAGTTCACTTTTGCTGCCTCCCCCCAAAAAAGAACATGGCCTTGAATCAAACATTACAAGATCAGGGATTAATGTTTCCTTTCTGATGAATGAATTCCCAAATTTGCAAAGCTTCACAGTAAAAAAAAAATAAATAAATAAAAACAACCAAACATAAAAACAAAAACACATAAACATGTTGAAAAGAAAAGAAAATTGCTAATCAAGATCACAGACAAAGTCCACTCAGACCACAAAACCATTCCTATTTACAGAGTGGGGGCTGTAAAGGCTTTATATTGTTTCCAATTCTTTCAAAAGAAAGTCTTAATGTGCGCTACTCATGATAGGACAAAACACATTGACGGTTATGTAACAGATATTCAGCGCTATCGCAGACCCGGATGTATTGACGATCCGAAGCAATTTATGGAATTACCCTTTACGGATACTAGACAGTACGTGCTGACTTATTATTACGTTACGTTGTACTAATAAAAATAGAATAATAAGTATATATTTTAACTTCTATTCTTAATATTTATGCTGGATTGTTTTATCCTTTGTTAAATTACATACTTTATTTTTATTTCTCTTTTCGGACTATTTATACGTTTTATAATAAAAATCAACTGTTCTTTTTATGGATTTATTTTTAAAAAGCCGAACACTCTGCCTGTATTTCAAGGAAAAATAACATTGTGATCAGATTAGTTTAAAGCTCGTTTGAAATTACATTTGTTTCAGGTGACAATAGGGATTCCCTTCAACAGAGAACAGAATATTCCCCCCTCTCTCTCTCTCTCTCTCTCTCTCTCTCTCTCTCTCTCTCTCTCTCTCTCTCTCTCTCTTAACATGTCTTCCGGGAGGAAAGCCCACCGGATTATTTCGAGATGATTGACATGGCAGAGGAGGAGAAGTCGGTTTTTCCCGTCAGGATGGATGCTGCAGATGTAGTATCTGCTCCTTGCCGGAAGACTTCTCTCCTCCTCAGAGTTTTCCTCCCACCCACCCTATTGCGTGACATCTGTTACCTAGCGGTGGGATGACTGACTATGACTAGCTTGGACAAGCTCTGACCAACTAAGACCAGCTTAGACAAGCTAAGAGACCAGAGACCCGACTGGAAAGAATCGTGTCTCCACGTTAAAAACCGACCTTGTGTCACAACCTGACACAGAAGGGGGAGGGGTCAAGATAAATCCCATAACGTGCACGTTTTTGTGTGCGCGGCGCATGTGTGTGAGTGTGTGTGTGCGCGCGTGCCTTGATTCGTGTATATGTGTGCCTTGATTTATGTCCACTTAACTTTGAGGGCAGTGGAGTGGCTATCGAACTGGAAAATGGAAGCGGTGAGCCGGGTTCAAATTCCGTCCTATACTATTCACTTTCGCACAAATGACTCTTGAAAAGGCATGTAACCATCTTTCCCTCCTCCAGCTATGGGCTAAACAGCAGTGTAGGCCGGTTACTTTCTTGCTTTGAGCTTAAATGAGATTGTGTAGAACGCCGACAACCAGCGTCGATTTAATCATTTTATGACACCTAAGTTTGAAAAGTCTTTCTTAAGCATAGAAATAGTTTCAGGGGATATTTACTAATACAACAGTGACCACAATAAATATTTCACTTGGTGCCATTTAAGATAAACATTTATCTACTTAGCAAAGCCGAAACTCTGCATGAAGAAATATTTATGACTACCTAATTGCATATATATATATATATATATATATATATATATATATATATATATATATATATAGGCGACCTGACGATTGTGTCTAGCATGAAACAGCCTGCCGCCTCTGAGTGTTGACTTCAATGTTCTCTTTTATATTTATATTTACATACGCTCTATCACGTTATCCCATAAATATAGCGCAATTTAAAACCATATTTCTGCACATATATATATATATATATATATATATATATATATATATATATATATATATATAATACTGAAAAGGTTAATGGTCAGAGAGTTGGATTAAACCAGAAAAAAAAAAGTATTAAAAAATGCTCAATACACATGTGAAAAATAAAAATAAAAATTTAACATATAGCGCATTTAAATTTATTATGGTTGTAATGATATCTGCAACGTCTGCCAACAAATAATTTTAGCAATAATGACATTCCCGGATCAAAAAAAACTTTTGAATCAAAGGTCCGAGATTATGAGCCGTTGCATTCATACCAAAACTCCCTCTTAATTCTATATGAGGCTGGATAAAAAATATGTACATTTCGATTACCCACTACCGATACATTTACAATACTCTTTCTTCCCTCCTAACCCTCCTCCTCTTCCTCCTCCTCCTTCTTCTTCTTCTTCTTCTTCTTCTTCTTCTTCTTCTTCTTCTTCGTATCCTCCTCCTCCTCCCTTTCTATCATACCCAACGTCGCGCATTTGTTTATTTATGTTTTAATATAATAAAGCGTTCATTAATATTTTTTTAAATATATAGCGTTGGGAAATCCCTTGATACAAACCGCCTGACGATATCGAAACGTTGAAACCAATGCAGCGAAATCGACTGATTTCCTAATGTATATATATATATATATATATATATATATATATATATATATATATATATATATATGTATGTATGTATGTATTTCTAACGTTATACATATATATATATATATATATATATATATATATATATATATATATTATATATATATATATATTTTCCTAATGTTTTATGCCAAAGATTTATAAAGGGTGTCTAAAACCTAACTAAATCAATTCAAAACGTGTTTTTCTGACTCCACGGTCATGATTCAACCGACCAAATGAGGCTCTGCTTTAACTGCCCTAAAAAAATCGATCGGCAATTCGTGTTGGTGCAAACAGCCAGTAAATTTCCATTCTCTTCAAATTCGATTGAACTCTGGTCGATTTAAAATTTCTCTAACCACTGGTTGAACCTTTTTGGCTTGGCAATGAACGCCAAGTTTGCGCTCGGGGAAAACGTCGCAACGGGGTCGATAAATCATAAAACATTCAATCGAAATCGATAAATCAAGTCAAGGGTTCTTCGGATCTCAGTTTTCCATATCATTTTATGACACTATCTCTAATTTGTTAACATCATTAACTTATTTTCAGGATGTTTAATAAAAAGTCTTTCTAAGACATTTCATTGACAATAGACTCATTTCTAATTCTAATTTTTGAATTTTTTGTTCACGAAATTGAACTTGAAAATCGTTCTTATCTAATTCTTAAAAATCCGATTCGCTGCATCGTGGCGTTTCAGGATGATCAATTCGCACGTGGAATTCAGATGTCCAAGTGGTTTACGTTATTTGACCTCTTTTTCTTTTTTTTTTTTTCTTTTTTTCTGTATTTCCTTAATTTCCACTTTTAAATAGAACAGGCATACCCATCATTAAATGTTAATGTGAATCAAAACAAAGATTCAGATCCATCTAATGCCTGATGACCTTGCTGGATTAATAATAACAAACAAAGAGAATAAACAATATCTTTGAGAATGACACCATATTTTTATCATGTTTGTAGTTAATGAATCCGTAGATAATAAATCTCATAAAGACTTGAAGCAAGATGCGGTCTCCCAGGAAGAAGTGCCATAAGTATTGGCTAAATCAGAAGTAGGGACACTCAGTGAGGATCAGATTCACTTCACTATTAATGGGTCTATTAAACTCGTTTTGTTCCATGGCAGAACGTAGCTGCTTATTTATTCAACTTAGTTTATTCTGGTACAAGGTCACTGAAGTGGAGCTCCCGAAGATGATATGCAAGACTAGCCACCTAACCATCGTTTCGCATTGCTTACACTTATAGCAGCTATGGCGGGCCAAGCCAACTCTGGTCAATAAATAAGCATTACAAAGCTTCATGGGTATTTTTTAGGGATCCTAGTCGTATCAAGTCCCACATTCTTAGCTACGACTGTTCTTGAGAAATGTAGGGTAGTTGTTTTGCACTGACTTCTCCATGAATTTGAAAGACAATTTCTAAACTGGTTGGTGAAAAGAATGATTTCATTTCTTTCCCCAGAGCATTGGTGAGAAATGAAGGCAAAAGAATAGGCACACCAATTCCATTTTTCACGCTGATAGCCGTTACTTTGCCTACACATCTGCTCCAAAGTAGGCGCCCTGTTTTACCGTATGATGCACAAGACCACAAATAAGCGGCACTTAATGAGGATCGAACTCACTATAGTAGTAATGGCCTGCGGAACAAGATTACTACGGTGAAGAGATTATGCTTTCTTTTTTTATCTTTCGACGTAATTCTTGACAATTATGAATTAAAAAAGATAATTGGTTGATATGTAAGGAAAAAAGTGCGCAGGTGTAGGTTTTAAGAAAGCATTATTCAACTGAGAATACAAGGTTCGCACATAGTGTCCTTTTATAGTCCTAGTAAACAAAAATAACTCTTTCAAAGAGGCGATAACGAAACAAGGGGAGACTACTCTTGATTATTTATAACAATCAATATTGTGAATACGGATAACCGAAGTTATTTTTTTAAGCCTAATAAATGTGGATATTGGTATTTTATAGCATTACTAGCCATTTTGGGCTTTACTGGACTGAATCAAAAACAATAGTCAATATCTTTTTGGCAGGATTAAAATCTTTGGTCAGATTCTTGTTTTTATTCTACTTACTTCTAAAATTAAATCAATAAATTTATATTGAGTTTCTACATTTCTGTCATTTACGTATTGACCTCGTTGCCCGTTCGTAAATTTGGCTTAGCTTCTCATTCTCTGTCCTCCACCCTCTCACCTTCTCTACTTTCTTCTCTATTTCCATCTCCCCAGCCCCTCACTCTTTCTCTCTCATTTTTATATATTTTAAGCAAATCTTTTTTTTAATTTTAAAAACATTTTTAAAAATAGATATTTAGAAGAAACGGCATAGTTCTAAGGCTTCATCATTAGTCAGGGACAAGAAAATATTAGGAGAAAATATTCTCAAAAACAACAACAGCAACAACAACAACAACAACAACAACTGCTAAACCAGTGAATATCGACAGATGAACATAGCACCTTTTGTAAGCGTCGAGTTGAAGAAAAGCCAAAGATAGATTTCTGTCGTAGGGCGGGAAGAAGATTCTAGCAAATATACACCAAAAAATAAAACTTCGAATCACATTTAAATGAACCCTTAGCTTAACTGTCAATCTATAAACGGTAATACAATATGGCCACTGATACCTTAACATACACAGCAAGTAGAAATTGAATTAGCAAATATCGACTACGCTTAATCTATCTATTTTGAGCTTACAGTAGTTTTCATCTAAATTTATAATCTTTAGTGGGTTTTTTTTTAAGGATTGGCCGTCAAAAGAAATCACATGACATTTTCTAAAATCTCGTATCGACGAGTCCAAAGTGCCAGACCCCACGCATGTAATTAAATTACTTATTTTAATTTAATCGACACCGCGTGTTTTTTATAATGGTGATTATAATAATATAAAAAAAAACATAAAGATACACAAAATAAATAAAAATAAAAATGTTGATGTTGGCTCAATATATATATATATATATATATATATATATATATAGCGGTAAGTCAGAATCGAGGAGAACGGCAAAAGTTATAATAATCTAGTGTTTCATTCTTCTTTTTCTTCTTGCTTTTCTTCCTCTTTTTCTTCTTTGTCCTCTTCTCCCTCTTCTTCTTTTTCTCCTGCTTCTTCTTTGAATTTTTCTTCTCTTATCCTTCCTCCTCTACTGCTTACACTTTTCTTCCTCTTCTTTTTCTACTCCATCTTCTTCCTCTTCTTGCTCTCCTTTCTGCCATGTTTCTTCGAGATGTTGCTAATGATGGCTCTCCACAAATTTATATCCCTTGTAGCTCTTAGTCTTTTTATTTCGTTATCTCTCCCAACACCTGTTCTGTCCTCCATTTAAACAAGCCCGTTTTCCTTTCTCCCTTCCGTCTTCAATATATCCTGTGAGTGTCAGATTTTCCAAGCCCTCTTTCTATATAATACATCCAAGAAATTGTCTGTATCTGCTTCCAGATATAAGCGTCCTTTTTGTTTCCATTTTCATTTTCATCGTTATTCACATGTTAAGTCCATGGGAGTCTCAGCAGAAGTTCCAGCGTTAAACTAAATACACAGAGGAAAACTGGTTTTCTATTGGTTTGTTTTACGGCATATCAACCACAATGGGTTATTTAATGCCGACATTTTTTTTTTTTTTGGCTGGTAATATTTTCCTCTAAAAAATAGCTGGTAATTTTTTTTTTTTTTTCAAAAATGCATTCCTGGTAATAATTTTTCCTCAAAAAATTTATTGCTGGTATTAAAACTTATTTTTACACTTTCATGGTGTTTTGACTTCAGTTTGGAGGCTAACTATTTGCCCAAAGTTGGGACCCTACCAAGTGCTACCACCCGCCGCGGGTCAGAATGGACCTGCGAACACCAGCAATTAACAAGTAGTTCCACGCTCCTCAAAATCTCCTCATCGGAGGCTTTGCTGTTGGACGTAGTTTATCGCCACACCCAGGACGGTAGGAAAAACTAGTTTTCATGAAATCATTTGCAAACAAAAAATAAAACCAAAACTCACACATATATCTAGACAAAGAAATTTGTCATAGTATTTTTTATATTTACTCAAATACATGTAGAATATTAATTTTAGGTTAACACGATTCTACAACAGAGGGTGAACTCAGTGTGAACAAAATTTGCTATATTTGCTTAACGTCTACACAGTAAACTTGCGAATGTTTGTTATCTGAAATTCTGGTCGAATCTATTGATTAAAGTTATAAGTATTTTCCGTTTGGGGAGTCAATTTTAATGCCAAATCTCTCCTCCTTACTATTAATCATATGTGACAGTTAAGAATAAATGTTGAATGCAACAACAATGTTCAATGATAATGTTCAATGATAATGTTCAACGACAATGTTTAACGTTTCAACAATAATATTCAACGATAATGTTCAGCAATAATATTCAACAATAATATTCAGCGATAATGTTCAACAATAATATTCAACAATGTTCAACGATAATGTTCAACGATATTCAACGATAATGTTTAACAACGATGTTCATCAATATTCAACGATAATGTTCAACAATAACCAACGATAATTTTCAACAATAATGTTCAACAACAATGTGCAACGACAATGTTCAACGATAATGTTCAACAATAATGTTCAACAATATTCAACGATAATGTTCAACAATAACGAACGATAATGTTCAACAATAATGTTCAACATTAATGTGCAACAACAATGTTCAACAATAATTTTCAACAATAATGTTCAACAATATTCAACGATAATGTTCAACAACAATGTTCAGCAACAATGTGCAACAACAATGTTCAACGATGATGTTCAACGATAATGTTCAAGAATGTTCAACGATAATGTTCAATCGAAAAGATAGTTGACTGACATGAATAAATCTCCAGAGCCGACCCCAAAATCTGAGACCCACGTGGAAAAGTAGTGTTGTCTGTATGGTCGGATCGTTGGTGTATTATTCATTAATAGTCCTTGAAAAGGAATGAAACACCAAAGGCACATTTATACTTTAACCTGCAACCTGTCCATAAATATTAGGTAGAAAATTGCTCTGCCCTTGTCAATAGGAAAAATGTTTTATCTCCTTCCTGACGACACAGAGCTACATATAGCCAAAATAATAGGAAAGCATTTGGAAAATCGATTAGATTGTTCTACCCAACCCGCCATATTTACCTGAACTTGTGCCAACTGTTTATTACCTTACTTCAATCACTGCAAAACGCTTTGATAGTGAAAACCTTCTCTAATGAAAGCCAAATTCATGATTCAAGAGTTCGTCGAAAACTTTTTATACATCAAAACCTAGGAAATTTTACTCAATAGAACTGCCTAATCAGTGACAACGAACCATTGCAAATAATGGTCAATATATTAATAATGTAATTACATAAAATTTAATTGCACTCTATTTTTTAAATAATATTTGATGAAACTGATAAACGAAAATTATTTATGACGACTACACCTCTTCTGATGATGTTTGGATTGCTACATATCTTGCAAAGCGGTCGGCACTCAATGGAAGCTCCACATCTGCATCTGTGACACTCACATAATTTGAGCGTAAGACGAATCGCGACTCCAATCAGAGTGCACTTATCATCCAGAAAGGTACCAGTAGATGAGATGTTCACTGCGTTAAACCAGGTGGTTGTGAAGCAGAGACAGGCGAGGAGGTGCTGATCCAGAGAAAGCCTCAAATTAGTAAAATTGGCTTCGTACTTTATCCCAGCTTTTCTATTTTCGTGCCGATGGAAAGCTGCAAGTTGGGATTATCATTTTCTCTTTTAAAGTGGGGAAATAGTTGATTTGGGATGCGACCTTTGCCGATACATTTTCGACCGGTAATTTGCTCAGATCCGCGGTTGAGCCTGGGTCTGTCAGTCGGGAAGCGGAGATTTAAAAAAAAAACAGTTATTCTTCTATTTCGGACAGATTTATTTTTACTTCATTGGCAGTGGAGACTTCTGGGATTATTGAGCCTCGTTCGATGGCGTTCCTTCGAAGGATTGGCGGGATGGCGTCTCGATTAAGGGACGAGGCTCACAAAACGGAGTGGCTCTTGCAGCATGTCTCACTGGTAATGTTGCGGGGTAATCCTTTCTCCATCATTGCGGATGGCATAGGATAGCAAAAAAAAAAAAAATTTAGTCTTATATTGATGACGTCACAAAAATGCGATATCCACGTCTTTAAATGGCGTACTTTTCTATTTGCTGTGACCGGTAGGGATTTTCATATTTTCTTTTTCTTTCTTTCTTTCTTCTAATACAAGGTGACGGTAAGGTGAGGCCAGAAGAACTGCTTAGCAAATATCTCAAGGAAGAGATCGGTCGCGTGAAGGATGCCCTTGTGCTTTTCTACAATCTCGATGTCAATGCAGACAGATCAATAACCCCAGAACCGGATTTAAGGGCAGCTGAAAAGTTTTTCGACACAAACGGTAAGTCACATGACCATCTTTCCAAGACGCCAACATTTCTCTCTGTATACCCTTTCTCTTCTCTCTCTCTCTCTATATATATATACTTTCTCTTCCTTTTCCTCCCTCTCTCTACTCTCTCTATCTTTCCTTTCCTCTCTCACTCTCTATACTCTTTCTCTTCTCTCTATATACTTTCTCCTCCCTCCCCCTCTCTCTCTCTACTCTCTCTATCTTTCCTTTCCTCTCTCTGCTCTTTTTCTTCTCTCTATATATACGTTATCCTCCTTTCCCCCTCTACTCCTTCTCCTTCCTTCCTCTTTATACTTTTCTCTTCTTGTTCCCGTCGCTCTCTCTCTCTCTATGCTATTTCTCTTCCCTTTCTTCTTTTTATATCACTCTCTATACTCATTCTCTTCTCTCTCTACTTCATCCTCTTTTCCCCTCTTTCTATACTCTTCCTCTCTTTCTTTTCCTCTCTCACTCTGTACACTCTTTCTCTTCTCTCTCACTACTTTACCCCCCTTTTCCTCTCTCTATACTCTTTCTCTCTTTCCTTTCACTCTCTATACTCTTTTTCTTCTCTCTCTTTCTACATGATCCTCTTTTTCCCCTCTCTTTATGTTCTTTCTCTCTCTCCCCATTTTCTCTCTCACTCTCTATACTCTTTCTATTCTCTCTCTCTTTACTCTATCCTTCTTTCCCCTTGTCTCTCCCTCTCTACTGTTTCTCTTTCCTTCCTTCTCACTCTATACTTCCCGTTCTTGTCTCTCTCATTCTCTATACTATTTCTCTTCCCTTCCTTCTCCCTGTATCACGCTCTATACTCTCCCTCTCTCTCTCTCTCTCTCTCTCTCACTCTTTATACTCTTTTGTCCCATTTCCCATCTCTATACATTTGCATTTTACTTTCTCTCACAAAAAAAGAATCTACAATAAGACAAGCGAACAATTCATAGCATCCAAGCAACTTTTCTCTTCACTATACGAAGATGCTGATTCATTCATTTCTGACATATTGTTATAAAAAAAAAAAGAAGAATTCGAAGGCAATACAAAAAAAAATGTTTGTTGCTTTACGTTTTTTTTTTTTTCCTTCTGTTCCAGAATCATCGCATATTTATCAGTGATCAGAGCAGGAGAGAGACGTTGGCGGATGTAATGGCGTTTGTCTTTTATTGCTTTGTAAGATGAACAAATTCTGAGTAACGAGACCGAATTCTTTGAGTCTGTCGTTTGTTTACTGATGCAATTTATCTACAGCGTTCATCGGAATTTTCGCATAACTTTCTTGTTTGTATATGAACAAATATTTCTTAAATATACTTATGGCTGATGTTATAGAAGAGAGACACATTTCTAACGATGGCTAAATGAGCAGTAGAAGATTGTGATGCGTCAAGTTTTCAAATAAAAAAAGCCATTCTGCTTAAAAATCAGCCTTTATAGTTTTGACCACTGAACTTGTTGAGAAAGATATAGTTACATCGGTTTGCTATTTATTTAACTCTCAAGTTTCAATGGAAAGAGTCTGTGTCAAGATTCAATGCAAAAAGTCTGTGATTCTAGTGTGTCTCAAATAAAGAACAAAGACTCATTGATATCTTAGAAAATAGACGATGATTTTGAATCGATTCATTACTTTTGCCTCTTCATCTTCGTGAAAAGAGAAATTCTGATTTAAAAATATAATGGACGGCGGATTGGCTGTGAATTAAGACATAGCATGACCTTCAAAAAGCAATCTTAATAATTTGGGAGAAAATGTCACTACTTTGCCTAAAAAGGCAAAGCAGCCATGAAATATTGATTCATCGGATAACAAATCGCGAGAAAAAAGTATTAAAACGATGGTGGCTCAGAAAATTCTATTCTGTGTTGGAAACGTTGACAAAAATTTTGCTTGAAGACGCTAGAAAAGAAGAAATTAGAATTCTACGAAAAGGATTCATAGTTATTTATACGTGAGGATGTTGGAAAAATTCTCGTATCGGACAAGAAAACTGATCTAGAGCCATAAAATCTTCTTCTATGTGCCGCGTCGCTTCAGGGCATAGGTGATCATGGCTCGCCATAACTTCCTATCTCTTGTGGCACTTAGGAGTTTTTTCTCCTTTTGCTAAGCGCGCCCTCCGTCCCATCACTTGTTTAAAGCTTATCAATGCCTCCTCCTCTTATATTCTCTAACGCCCTCAATATACCTCATGGCAAGCCTTCATTCCTCATAATCGGTTCAAGGTTTCAAATTTTTTAAGTGTATACGAACTTTATAGACAACCTATTTATTTATTATAAGTCAATTATTAATGTTAATAATCCTTTTCTCGCGTAACTACATTATTTTAGGTTAACCTCTTTTATATCCACTAACTCCACCGTGCTTCTGCCCCCCACCCCACACTAACTGAGGGAGAACGGTGGAGTAATGGATAAGGGCTTGGATTAAGGAATTGTAGAACCGAGTTCGAGTTCCAGTCAAATCCCTTACATTCACTTACGTGCTAATAACATTGGGAAAGGCTGAATCCTCTTCAGGTATGGGTAAATAGCAGGACAGACTGGGTTCTATAGCCTTGGATGGCAACTGGTCTAGGAAAAATGAAAATTCTGAATTCAAAACCTGCGGAGGGTCGTTTAGAGACTTTGTGGCATGTGGTGCACCAGGTTTCTATATTCGGCTCTTCAAAAAAGTGTGGTTGGTTCTGCACAAAACCTTCAACACTATAACCAAGACATATGTGCTAGTGTCTGGCTGTCAGTTCCTAGGAACTGAGTTGCTTGACCTTCATACGTCGATTAACGACGGGAGAGTCCAGTATATATATATATATATATATATATATATATATATATATATATATATAATGGATCAAATAATATTTATGTTGGTCACACCACAAACTCGCTTTCACGTCGCTTGACTCTACATTTAAATGAGAACTCTAACATTTTTAGGTATTTAAAACAACATGCCTGGCCACGTACTCAATTCCGGAAAATCTTTGTTGACAACACAACTATACTTAAAAATGAAAACAATAAACATAAATTAAAAATTCTTGAAGCTATATACATAAAATAGTTGAAACCTAACCTGAACAAGATAATGACATCTCCACAAATATTCTTAAATGCCTATAATTTATAACAGAAGCCATTGATTTATACCAACGGCATCACATACTTAATACTTCTCGTTTTCACTCTCGCGTGGTCATGTGTGACGTCACGAGCTGCGACGAGATTTTCGCTTCCGCGTCTCGTATACACGAGTTTGTCGTTGCTTTGAAATTTTTCATGCAGCAAGGAAGGACTATCGTTTCGTCCGTGTGTTGTTTGATATATTGAAATTGTCATCTTTGATAATGGCTTATGTAAGCCGAAAGCTTAGATAGTATCAATATGGTGTCTTCCTTTCATCTTTCAATGTTAATGTGATTAAGCTTATCAGACAATATGAAAGGAACTTGTCTATATTATTTAATGAAACATGCATTAATATATATATATATATATATATATATAGAGAGAGAGAGAGAGATCTGTGATTTGCTCCCTCGTTCATCTAAACCATTTTGCTTTATATTCTAACAAATGTCCTTCAGAAGATTTTCGGGATAATTGCTTCACTTTCCTGTCGCCTCTTCACTGTTGCAATGAAATTTGAAGGTCGACGGATTATTAGTCAATTTGCGCTTCATAAACCCAGCAAAATGGAAACAGTTCTGAATTCTCGGGGGGGGGGGGGTAAAAGTCAAGTAGCATCTTTCCTATAATGCTCTCAATTTCTCGCTAATGAGATTTTGTCAAAGAGAAATGAGGTTCGTGTTAAGAACTGACGAAAGAAATTCTTTCCTTTTTCCAAGACAAGTGTTTCCATGTTTTATACAAAGCAAAATAAGTAATACCATAGTTATGAACACGTGGCCGAGTGGTTAGAACGTTCGCATTCTGACCATGAGACCTAGGTTCGAATCTCATCATGGTCGATTTGTGAGGAAGGAGACGTGCGGCACCTTTGGAAAGCGTATGGCACCTTTGGAAAGTGCCTGAGAACCTTGTGAGTGAAATTGGTTAGGCGGAACCCTTGGGTGCCGTCGATAGCTGCGCTAGCACGAAGTCACAAGTCATCGTGGCAGAGATCTTGAGTGTGCTGGACTTGTCCAAATTGTTGATCACTCCAAATTATTGATCACGCTAGATTTCCCAAAAACTGTAACTAAGGTTTGTTCAGTATAGTTGCAGTATAAACCACAAATGAATTCTGTTGGTATTGAATAAACACAAAAGTTTCCAGTTATACATACATACAATAGTTACGCTAAATCAAAAACTAAATGCACAAATTTTAAAACGGTTACTTACTTAGTTACATATAAAAAAAAACATCCCATTAATCTCATTGTCACTTCGTTACATCGTTGTTAAAGAAAAACTGATTCTATTTTCGATATGTTAAACGGTAGACAGACAGAAAATTTTCGATTTCCGATTCTTTTTTTTTAAATTTCTCATTTATTAAAATTGATCTCGAGCAATATATAATTGAATATTGTACGTTTATTCCCTTTTGTATAAACCTTTATACGTATCTAAGCATTTCTTTCTATATACACAAACTTGCCAGTTCGTTCTTCGTTTGCGAGTATCAAAATGAAGATGGCCTGTTCGTCTATTGCAACTGCAATTTGCCAGCCGATCAAAAGCGAGAGAGGGGCTAACATATTTCTTCAGAATAATAGTACAAACTAATAATAATAAATAATAGTACAAACTAATAATAATAAATAATAGTACAAATTAATAATAATAATAATAATAAATAATTGTACAAACTAATAATAAT
Source organism: Acanthosepion pharaonis (assembly GCA_903632075.3). NCBI lineage: Eukaryota > Metazoa > Mollusca > Cephalopoda > Sepiida > Sepiidae > Acanthosepion > Acanthosepion pharaonis. The sequence continues at coordinate 4,360,557 of CAHIKZ030001046.1, forward strand.
AAATAATAATAAAAACTAATAATAAGTAATACTGCAAATTAATAATAATAAATAATAGTATAAACTACCTCCACGTGAGGAACAGAACTTGGTTCGGTGATTCCATTTTCGGCATAGAAAATAGTTTCATAATCTCACTCGTCAATTTACGACTAGCTAAATCGATATGAGTCTTTGACTCGTATGACACAAGCCTAAATTGAAACTCAGTCTTAATGGCTTAGTAAAAGTTGATAAATACATTGCACTAATGAAAATTATACTCTCATTATATCAAATAAAAATACGACCAGAAATATGAAAGCCTTTCAAATTGCGAAAAAAAGCAGCATGTCAAACACCTTTGAGATATCGAAGGAAACAGCCTCAGCTTCGCCACTGTTATCTAAAGCTTGACAAACTCTTTCAACTATAACCCGTAGCACATTGGCAGTTGTTTACTGGGACAAGAAATGACTTGTTAATTTTAACGCTTCTAAAACTAAACTGCTTTCTTTTAATCATCAGGGAGAACCATTTATGACTTCCATCAACAGATGCAAACCACCAGGAGAATTACTCATTTTGCCTTTTAACATTTTCCACTGACCTGAATTGGAACGATTATATCGAATCAATTGCTAAGTTTGGTATTAAGTTGGTTCACTGTGTCTATGTTGCACATTTATAAAACTTACCCACCGTCCGTCCATTGAATATTGCTGGTCTGTCTGGTCGGGTGCTTCTGCTATGTATCGATAGATTCTTAACAAAATTCAAAGACGAAAATGCAATGTTATCGGTCCAGACCTGGCATCTCGGTTTCAATCATTTTCTTTCCGCTGTGACGTAGCTTTTCTATTATCTTTGCTATAAATGTTTTCACGGCAATTGTTCCAATGAGAATTCCTCTTTGTTATATCGTCTTCACGAATTTAACTGCAGTACTATAGTGGCAGTTAGGTCTCACCATTTTACTGTTGAAATTGTTAGGTGTAACCGTATGTTCTATTCTAATAGTTTCTTTGCACGCACTTATCACCTGTGAAACTCTCTTCTGGCTTCCTGCTTTCCTGTCAAATATGAACTTTGAAATATTCAAATGCAACGTCAATCCTCATGTTCTGTCTTTTATTCCTTGAATCTTTTATTCCTTGAATCCTCTTCATTTATTCTCTTTTCTCCTCAATAGCAGTTCTCAGTTTCTTTCACCGTCAGTAACCCGTTGTGTCTCAGTGACTTTATACCTTATCTGAGATAAAATGATTTTTTAACCTTCTTTGAAAGTGTTGTCAGATTTGACAGAACTGAACTAAAAGTAAATATATAGTAAATGAGAGATGATGAAACTTTATGAACAATTCGTTTAATAATAATGTTTCTTGTAAAGATTAGGTAATGCACCATAACGCCAAGAGTTTAATAAAAGATTATTATTTAATATTTTATTTCTGACAGATTCGTGTACCAGAAGTCTGTAAATGTTTTCTAGAGAATCTGAACGCAAATCTTACAGAAAATATTCGTGGATTGCGCCAAAAAATGAACAAATTTCCAAACAGACAGAGAAAGGAGAAGAAGTGGGGAAGCTAGAGAATGTGAAAGAGAAAAGCGAGAGCAAGAGAAACAGAAGCGGAGGGGGGATGAGTGAGAGAAAAGAGGGAGGAGAATAAAAGAATGAAAACGAGAAAGAGGAACTGACAAAACTGTTCGATAAAATAGCAAACATTCAAGAGAGCCACACAGAAATTAGTCTTCACCGAAATTGGTGCTACACAATCTTTTATAAAACACATTTTACCCTGAATAAATTCATGCTATACAGTTATTTATCAAAATATTATCAAACACGTATTTGTGGCAAACTGGACCGGAGAGGATCAATAAATGGCGTCAAATAGATTTTAATAGGGATTTTGGTGTTCTTTCTTCTAACAGTCCGGCTGTCTACTGATGGTGATGTCTATAATATAGGTTTGTTTAAATCGCGCCAACTAGCAGCTTTTGGGGTGTGAATATATTGATCGATTTGTTTTCTTGTTTTTTATTGTTTATTGATTAACATTGGCAAGCGAGAAATGAGACAACAGGTAAAAACTGGTTATGGCGATCGAAATTAAACGTGTGAGGAAAAGACGAAAATGAAAAAGCAAGAAAAAATGTCTTTATTTGCAATGCAGCAAACAGTAGACAAAGAAATAAACGATTAAAAGTAAGAAAGAAAGAAAGAAAGAAAGAAAGCAAACAAGCAAGCAAGCAAGAAAGAAAGAAAGAAAGAAAGAAAGAAAGAAAGAAAGAAAGAAAGAAAGAAAGAATATTCTCGAACTGAAAGAAAAATGAACTTAAAAAAGACAATTTAAAAAAAAATGGAAGACAAAATTCAAATTTATTGCCAAAGAAGGGCAAGAAAATCCAGATGAGATCCTGTTTAGTAGCTGACAAACCATTGATGTAAGATTGAAAAAGAAATGAAAATAAAATGATCAAATGTGTATAATGCAAGAAACAATATTGCGAAATATTAATAGATTTGGAATTGAGACAAGAATAGCGATTTTCCAAGCGTCGCTCAGATGCAGCACAATGCCGAAAGTGTGGGGCACCCAGTGAGGACCGAACTCACTACTCAGTCGTAATTGTTCTAGCGAGACAAGCTTGCTGACATTACACCACATTGAGGTGTCCTATGAAAGCGAGAAAAGGCAAATAAAAAAACTCTCTCTTTCTTCTTTTTTATCTGTCCTTTTCCCTCGCTCTCTATCTCTGTACATCTACTTCTAGATCTATCTATCCCTTTTTTCACTATTTCTCGCATATATATATATATATATATATATATATATATATATATATATATATATATATAATTTTTCATATAGACAAAAACAATTACTCGCAACAAAGATCCAACTTATTGCTCTACTATCGGTATTGAGCCCTCTTTTGAATAAATAGTGTGAATGTTAAAATTTACGTTATTCCTGTTCTCATTACATTCGGAGATATATATATATATATATATATATAACATTATATATATATATATATATATATATATATATATATATATATATATATATATATATATATATATATATATATATATATATATCCGAATGTAATGAACGAAAAATATATATATATATATATATATATAGTCATCCACAGACAAACTGCTTCGCAGCTCATCAGTGTGGCTAGACGTCCGGTTGCTTCTAGCTAGGATCGAAACCGGGGATTCTACCACTAAGCCGTTGGCAGGGGTGAAGGTGAATTTAAGCGTATTTATTTTTAGATAAACACACAGTGACTGAGAGAACTCGATTCGATTTACCGAAAAGTCTTGTGTGCACATATATATATATATATATATATATATATATATATATATATATATATATATAGGTAACACCACGAGATCGCTAAAAAAAAAGAGCATAGCATGAAGAAAAAGACGCCAAACTTGACGAAAACAAAATTTTATCATCTAAATGTTTATGTTTTTATTAAGAGGAAAGATCTAAGTATTTGGCGGGTATTTTTTTTCACTTTTTTTTAATCGTTCTTAGCACGTCCGAAATTTTCGTTAAAAATCTTGTTTTTTTTTCCGTTAGCAAAATTGACCATTTTTTTCCATTTTATAAAAAAACTGAAATCTCCCTTTGAAATTCTTTTAAATATCAATTATCATTTTTTCAAAACTTATTTTAAGAAATTCAGAAATTATGTTTATTTAAAATATTATGAACCAAGCTTAACTTATCTTCTCCGCTGAAAAGATGTAATTTGAAAATAAAACAAAGCAGGTCATAAACTTTTGCGTCACTTGACAGGTGATGAATGACATATTGGCGGATTCCGTGAGGATAATTTGTTCTACGGAAGGAGAGAAGTGAAATTATTTACATTTAAGTGAACAAATTATTTACCTCGTTATTTTTAAGAAAAACTTTCAGCGCTCTAATTTTTTTTTTTTTTTTTTTTTGTATTTAGCTTTCACCTTTACGTTTGCGATGCTTTATGGAAAATATATCATAAAGAAATTAAAATAAGACTGTTAAGAGTGAGATTAAATTTTCATAAGAGAGATAGCTAATTAATTTATAGGTACCTTTCTTATGAAATTTTATCAGAACTGTACATAAAATACTATAATTTTATGTACATTTATTACATTTTACTGTGTTATTTGTATTTGCATTCATTTTATTATTAATTTTGATATTTCATTTATGGAAAAATGTCATAACTGAGATTAATATAAAAATAAGATCATATAAATTTCATAAGATGATACTGATATTTGTAGGTACCCTTCTCAGTTGAAATTGAAAAATCAAATTAACTTCTCCACACGTGTTTCGCAAATGTAAAGGCCTTAACAGCGGAGAACAATGCTTAACTCAAATAACGCAACTTAATTGTATTCAGGTTGGTCTTCCGTACTTTATAATTACAGCCCGATTATAAACACAAAATTACATTTATTAATTACTGCGGATCTTCTGATTAGTCAAAATGATACAATTTACAATGCGCTAAACAAGATCTATCTCATAAGGAGACTTACGAAAACTGATGCGGATTTTAAATAATTTTATAATATTTTAACAACTTAAATGTAAAAATTATAATTAAAGAAGTAACAGATAATTGTATTAAAAATTCAATTTTCATCGAAAAAAATTTTTGCTTTCAAAAAATATTGTCCATATTCATAAAAACAACTAAAAGCAAATAAAAGGCATTTGAAATTAAATAATATCTTTGTTTTATTGAGTTTTGTATGTTACAATTCAGAGGTGATTTTCAGGTAGTGGGGTCCAATTAAAAAAAAAAAAAATGATTTGCATTCCTCAAAGTGCTTTTAACTACTGTAATCACTATACCCGATGCGATCGAATTTCTAGCGTTTTCATAAAATGGGGGGTAATAAATATAAAAAATATTTCTGCCATGACTTTAATAATAAAAAAAAAACGTATTTATAATAATTTAGATCATCTGTGAATAGTTTCTGAAAGTTTCATTAGCATCCGACAATTATTTTTATTTTTGCAAGATTTTCGAAATTAATGTGTGTCAAACGTGCTAAAATTTGTATATGTTATTTTAGTAGTTCTGGTGATACAAAGAGAAACAAGGTTTTTTTAATCAAAATTTAGAATGTTCTAAAAAGAAGGAAAAATTTTTAAAAATAATTAAAATAAACTTTAATCCTTCCTCTTATTAAAATATAAACATTTAGACGATAACGTTTTATTTTCGTCAAATTTGGCGTCTTTTTCATCATGCTATGCTCTTTTTTAGCGATCTCATGGAGTACCTATAAGGCATATATATATATATATATATATATATATATATATATATATATATATATATATATATATACTCGATTCTCCCGTCGAAATTCGACGTATGAGGGTTAAGCAGATCAGTTTTTAGGAAACCGACAGCCTGACAACAGCACATGAGATTTGATTATAGTGGTGAAGGTTTCGTGCAGGATTATCCACACATTTTGAAGATCCGAATACAGAGGTCCCCAAACAGGTTTTGAATTTTGAGTTGTCCTTCTCCTAGAACAGTTGCCATACAAGGCTATAGAACCCAGTCTGTCCTGCTATTTACCCATAGCTGGAGGGCGAAGAAGAGGATTCACACCTTTCCCAACGTAAGTGAATGTTAAATGAATTCGACTCTCCGATTCCTCAATCCAAGCCACTATCTATTACTCCACCGTGCCTATATATATATATATATATATATATATATATATATATATATATATATATATATATGCAACTGCTATGTAGTATTTAGTCTATCCACCACTGATTGCCTTAAGCTTCGTAAATAACAAAAGGAGCCTGACCAACAGGAAAAACAAAGGCAGCATTGCGCTTTCTAATATCGAAACACTATGGAAATGATGTGCCAACCATTGCATGAAAAATTTTGGCTAAAGCAAGACCCTATAACGGTACCTGTAAAGGCTGCAATTTATGCTTGACGGAAAATTAATAATCCTACAGCGAATGAAAGCTCAAATCTTGAATAAGAGAAACGAACTTGCGACCGCATGCATGCATGAGAATAAATATTTGATTAAAAACATACATCCGGGGTTGGATTTACCTGCCACCCCTGGACTATATAAGTAATATAGGATAGTTTGGTTTCGTAGTTCCGTTTGGTGATTGCCAAGGAATAGTACTCTGAGTAGCCGATTTGATATATATATATATATATATATATTAATAAATATACATATAACTTCGAACGTAGATATATGTATATTTATTAATATATACTTCTTAGCTCTGTCTAACCACATTGAGCACTGTTTTGTTTACACTTTGAATTAAATTGAGTAAATATTTATTCACTTACCTGTGTATGCACGCTAACACACGTATATACGGTTGCTAATATCTAGTTATTTGATTTATCCACGTCAATACCTATATATATATATACACAGACACACACACACATATATATAAACCATTTCACCATTTCCTTTCAGAATATTTTTCCACCTTGCTATACAAACTGAAGAATTTCCGCCTTGCTATAGAACCTGAAAAATTATAACCAATTTATGATTATAATAACCTTGTTTATATGATATTTTTCGAATAAACTGACACAAAACGACATTGAAACATAAATATGACATTTATTTGTGTCTTTTTATCTCTAGGCAAAAAAACTTAGTGATATCGTCCCTTCATTCGGTTGTTATTTTCTGAGAAAAGATGGCGATGTATTTGAAACCTTTTAACAATCGACAACAACGTCATGAATAACAAGATTTCTTTCAAAGCTAACAATTATAAGTCGTTTCTTTTAATATCAGCAACATTCATTGCACTACCATTGGTTTACATTGTATACGTCTTCTATTTAGCGGGATTTCTTAGAAAGCTTTGCAAGTGATATTTACTAAGCTTGCTTTTGTATACGGCCAGTGTTACAATGAAGATACGAAGATTGTGCTACGCAAGTTTTCTAAGAAGGAAGTTACGGTCTGCTTTGAAAACCTAAATAATAAATCTTACTAAGCTTTCTTTTGTTGGCGGGAAATTCGTAAATATCCCTGTCACCAAAAATCTTCTATTTCTATTTTGATAATAGAATTAAAAGCAGAAAAATTTAAAATCAATCCAACAGATTTAGTTTCGTATCAAATAATTCTCTATAACTGTATTTTTAGAAACTAAAAGAAAGTTGAGATTGTTTGCTTTTCTACTAATAGATTCGTAACATTCTACATATAGACAAAATAAAAATAAGTCTGGCTCAAGGCAGAAATGTAGAGCATCTCATATAGATCAACTTACTAAACAATTTGGCCAACCATCGTCTTGCAGTAGCAACTAGTCTGTGTCTCATTTTATTCAACGTTACTAGTGCTCTAAAATACTAAACAGTATTTGTATGACACTGAGATCATAGATTTAAGTATTATGTATTTTATTTTATTTTTATTTTATTTAAGTATTTTCTATTTTATTTAAGTATTATCTATTTTATTTAAGTATTATCTATTTTATTTTTATTTTATTTAAGTATTATCTATTTTATTTCCATCATGCACGCTCTATTAACGTGAATAAATTCCATGTAGAAATTCACTGTAAATTATTTATTATTGATATGAATTGCAAATAATTTACACCGGAAGTGATATATTTAAGAGTGGAAACCTGAAATGTACGACGCTTGTAAACCATTTTAGAATCATACGTTTTATTGTTGGATACAAATCCAAGCCTAATATACGGACATATATAAACCAGTGTAAAACTGAAAATATTTTAGCAGTTGATTCAGAATTTTTAAATTTCCAGATAGAAATATACAATGAAACTGATAGTCAATAATCCATTTTTTTTTTTTTTTTTTTTTTTTTGTACGGGAAAATATGGCTTCTGTATAAATTGCTAAGAATTTTCCGGTTCATTTCCGGTAACCTCACTAACAGAAAGCAGATCTTCGTTAAAGAATTCAAATCTATATTTTCATGTCGACGACTCAACGTGAAAAACCAAAATCCAAATCATTTTTTTTTTAAATTCAGAAGGTTTTTTTGTTTGTTTTTTTTTCATAATTGAATATTGAACACGGAAATAAGCTGAATGTTTACGATACCGATACAATTTTGTACAGTTATTCTTGTGAAATACAACGACTATTGTCTGTGAGATTTGCAAAAATACAATCAGTTCTTGTTATCCTCTTCCTTAAGTGCCATGAGTGGATATCACTTTTCGATTCATGATTGACTTGGCAGAAGAATATCCTCAGCAGGTTGCCATTATTTACTGCTGTAGTCTGCTTGCCAACCAAGGGTATAGGACAAAATCTGTGCTAATATTTAATCCATAACTGGGGGATGGAGAAGAGATGGATTGATACTTTTCGCAAAGGTATTTGCGCATAAGTGAATGTGACGAACTAGAATTCGAACACGGCTCTCCGACTTCTCATTCTGAGCCACTATCCAGCACACATCACCATTTCATCTTGCATATTCTTGTTCTACACATGAAATTAATCAGTTACCGTAAGATCTTTCTTGGAAAATTCTTAGATACAAGTTACAGCGAGTTATCTATTTGTGTGTGCGTGGGTGTTGATTGTTCCCCAGGCACATTTGTAACTATGTTGCGTCGACCTGACTTGATCATACAAGACTGTATTGGTTTTTAAAGTTCATACAGAAAATTGTTTGATTCGCATATCGAAGAATTAAATGATTTTCTTTAACTCAATAAGCAATTGAATACACTGAAGACAAAAAGGTGAAAGAAATGAAAATATGGCTTAAGAAATCGGACTATAAAATAAATTGAAGAATTAGAAATTACGAAAGCTATCAAATATTTATCTAAATGGTGATCCTAACATGAAAAACATTGAAGTGCGCAGAAATTTAGAAAAATGAGATTTTCTAGTTAAAAGAAATTATATAATGTGAATATGGCAATTATTTTCTAAGAAATCTTTTACTTATGATGTATTTATAAAATAAATGAAAAATATCAATTATTTCTAATAACTTTTATTAACAGTTTTGGAATTATACTCAGCTCCAATTTTTTTAAAATATATTTTTATAAATCTTACTGAACCATATAAAAAGGCGGGAATTCAGTGAAATTATTCCCGCTTCAAATGCGTAAATGAAAATTCGTCTTAAGACGTGAAAAGAAGAAATTGTCTTGTAGGTTGTTTATTTGTATTAAATGTTAGCACCCAAGTTTTGAAATCTTATCATGTTGGCTTTTAATACTTTAAAACTACTAGTAAAATAAACTGATGCATTTTTATTTATTCGCTTAATCGTAATTTGCCATGTAAATTATTTTCTTTGACGTCATATCTGCTAATGGCGAATGGCAGAATTAATTAAAGTGTATTTATTTGCACGCCCATACATTTGAAAAGCTTTTTACCAGCTTAACTTTCTTCGTCTCTTGACTTCTTTGTTGATAAGTTTGCACTGATCCTCCGGACTTTGTTTTTATGAACTTGGATTGTCCATTCGTTTTTTCTTCTGCAACGATTCAGAAACCCGCCAAGATTGCAATTTCCGATATAACCAATAAATTTCTTGGCGCCAAAAATTCTCTTCATGTGTGATCGTGTGTCATGCAATCAATCGATTTAATGTCTGATTAAAGTATGGCTTCATTAAAATACAACTTAATTAGTCATTCAATTATTCATTATATGATCATAACAAAACAAACACTTGTTTCCCTAATTTTAGAGAAATTACTAGAAATCTAAATAATTTTTTTAAATATTCGGCACCATAACAGATTTTCTGTACATACATATATATATATATATATATATATATATATATATATATATATAGTAAAAGTAACAAATCCGTTGGTATAGATAATCCAAGTGGGTCCTATTATAAATATTAAAACTTATCCAAAAAAGAGCTCAATGTATTTATTATATTTATATATATATATAAGTGAACATTGAAGTCAACACTCAGAGGCGACAGGCTGTTTCATGCTGGACGCAATCGTCATATATATATATATATATATATATATATATATATATATATATATATATATATATATATAGAGAGAGAGAGAGAGAGAGATAGATAGATAGATAGGGAGAGAGAGAGAGAGAATTATTTAATACAAATATTTGTCACTTAGCTGACTGGTGTTACCTTCAGCATCCTGACTCCAGATTTCGTAGACGGACCATCTAGCAGTCACGCAGACCACTCGTCAGTGGTATCTGCAGTTGACTATAATGACTATATATATATATATATATATATATATATATATATATATATATATATATATATATATATATATATATGTATGTATGTACGTATGCATGTGTTTGTGTTAGGATTCAGATATAAATAAAATATATATGTGAAAACAATATAAATAAAAGATAAAATGTATGTTTATTTTAAATAAATAAATAAAACTTCAATAACAAGAAAAACAACATTTACACACTTTTGTTTATTAGGCGATAAATTACACAATTTAGTGTCCTTCATATTTTTTTTTTTATTTTATTTTCTTCAATAGCTTGCTTTAAGAATGTTTCCAATTTAAAATTTGAAAACTTACAATATTTCGACCCTCCCACCAACTCAACAAGCCACCTTGCTTAGTGCTTGATGCCAATGGTGGATTCAAATGAACTGAAATAGTTCTAATTTAAATCAAGGCTTAATCAAGTTCATTAGCGTCGGGTTGATTCATCGTACAACATTTCAACACGAAAGATCTGATAATGTCAAACTTCAATACCTTCTAATGAGAATAATAATTGTACAATTGAAATTGTTCAATTAAAATTACGAACCAGTATTTTTTCTGAAAATAAATAAATATTAATATTTATTATTTTTACACGAAAAATTATATTTTTCCTGTTTTACTTTTCCCATATCATTAATTTTAGGCTTAGCCTCGTTTGTTTTAACTTGTTAAAGATACATTGTAAAAAATTAGTTTTGTGAATATATCTGTCTAAAACTGTTCCCACCGAAAAGGAAGACAGTTGCAAATATATTTGAAATGTAATTCTCTATAAAATAAAGGATGCAATACCGTGCCAATAATTTCAGTCAGCAGTTGTACCAAAGAGAATCCCAAGTACGATTAACATAATGGAAGTTACCAAGTAAATATTTCTACTCATGAAGGCTTGAAAGTACTATAATTATTTTGTTTTTGATTTTTGTTTGACTGGCATGAATTTTTGAAATTATTTACCATTTTCTTTTGCAGAAGATAAACTAATCAGTGATTTGGAGTTTGAGAACCAGTTTGTAAAGCTTGCCGGGAAATATGACGACGGTATTGTGGCGAATTCAACATTGATTGTCGATTCAGTCGAATGATAAAACATTGGTTGCCGATTGCCTCAAGGCTAAACAAGTCCAAGTAATATTGTATCAAGTAAATAACACAATTCTGAAATCTTAACAAGTTTTGTAGTTTTTTGTTTCTTTTTTTTTGTTTCTTTTTTTTTGTTTCTTTTTTTTGTGAATTGAATTGGTTTTTATTGTTTAGAAAGACAATGATCAAATAAAACAAACTGTTAAAATTGACTTTCTATTCGAAGACGTGTTTTTATAATTTGACTCAAGACAGCACGAAAATCACAAAATTTGAAATTAATAATGATTTCAGTATCTGTCTATATTTCTGAGATGAGGTATTATGTACACTATTTACATAATTCGGACTACTGTCCTCATATTTGTCGCCATATTTATTACAGCGTTTAAGCCGTTGTACGCTCCGGCCTTCTTCAGGTAGCTGGAATGTCGAGCTGAACCCTTTATTTCAAGGACACATGGCACAGTGGATAAAGGCGTTAGTTAGATCCAGTGACAGGACCCAAAGAGTGTGAGTTCAATACCCGGTTAAGGCAGTGGAGAACTTGGAAAGAGGCATTAACAAGAGATAACTGATAACTGACATCCATTAAACATGGCACGTGAAACTAGAACAGTCTTCCCCAGTGAGCGAAATAAAGGGCTCAGTTCGACATTCCAACCACCTGAAGACGGCCGGAGCGTACAACGACCGAAATGTTGTAATAAATATTGCGACAAAGATGAGAACAATAATCCGAATATCCTACAACACTTAAGTTGCTCTTAAGTGCATTTATTTCTAATTGGACATAAGAAAGCAAATAAGTTTGCAACCTAAATGATGAAATAAAATGTATTATTATCCATAAATATGGATTATATATTGTATATTATTATCAATATTATCTTCTGTCTTGAGTACGCGCTTAATTCACAAAGATCAAACATTATACAGTAAAAGTGTCAGATCAAAATTCAGATAATAACTAGTGTTGAGCTATGAACTTATTGATACAACGTTGCAAGAGAGAGAAAGAGAACTAGAGAAAGGCAGTGTGCTTATAAGCAACAACACTCTATGGTGACTGTCAGTTTTACGCCTCAGATTTTTATTTATATATATATATATATATATATATATATATATATATATATATATATATATATATGTTAAAAGTATAGTTTCAAGGTACGCTATATTTATGAGTGTTCAGTATTAGGGATAGAGCGTATTTAAATATAAAAGTGGACATTGAAGTTAACAGCCAGCGGTAACAGTCTGTTGACCTCAATGTCTCATATCATATATATATATATATATATATATATATATATATATATATATATATATATATATATATATAATTGTGGATTTAAGCAGCAATCCCTCTTTTATACCAGTTTCATTAAAACGACTGACAAAGTACAACGGTTAATTTTTTATTTAAATTTTTTTGTGTTGTTGTAACTTTCTTTTTTTCTGGACAAAAATTATGTAGAAATTGTGAATGTATAGGTTGTTTTATTATTTTATATTTATTTTACACGGCCAGCACATTGTGGCCGTGTTCATAGCTGATATTATTGTTTTTTTGTTTTTTTTATCAATAATGCTTCCATCATTTTTAGACTTTTTTTACATGTGGATGACGCTATTATATAAGTATTATTAATAAATAATTTGGGGATAGAATTTGGTAGTATTGTGTATTTAAATGAGACCTAATTGTCCTATAGTCAGAGAGATGTAACGTGAGTCTTATATATATATATATATATATATATATATATATACACACATATATATACCTACACACACACATATATATATATATCCAAATGTAAAAGAACGAAAGTAAAATTTCAGCGTTCAAAACATTAATTTAAAACAGGGCTCAATACACGAGTAGAGCCGTAAATCTTTATTTATTATGCAGTGTTACATAAGAACATGCACATCCCCACTACAGAATTGTACATCCTGTTTCAACTTTAAAAATTAGCGAAGAAGATAGAAATGTTAAATTTTAACGTTGAAATGTAATGTATAGTTTCATAGTTCTAATGTAACAGGGCATTATATATATATATATATATATATATATATATCATCCACAGACAGACTGTTTCGCTGTATCACAGCTCGTCAATGTGGCTAGACATCCGGTTGCCTCTAGCTAGGATCGAAACCCGATTGAATTGGCGTCAGTCGGGGATTCTACCACTAAGCCGTTGGCGCATGGCAGGGATGAAGGTGAATTTTAAGTGTATTTAGTTTTAAATAAACACCTAGTGACTGAGAGAACTCAATTCGATTTACCGAAGAGTCTTGCATTATTAGCAGTAATAGTCACTGATAAGGCATATACTTACAGATTTATTGAGTAACGAGATGAGTGAAATATTACATTTAACTCTGGTTTAAAAGTTATTTCAATGTTTTATTTAAATTCTTTATCGTCAGTACTGTCCGGCTTGAATTATTATTGAAATGTTTTAGTTTTAAAAAAAAGCGTTTAAACGCTTTTTTAAAACGAAAACATTTCTTAGTAAATCACTGCAACTAATACTGATCACATCTCGCAAGCTGACCAATCTCTTATTATAGTTATATATTCTTTAAAAAGTGATAGTTACGTACTTGTAGAGACAATCTGTGTTCAAGCCCAGTTAAAAAAAATGGTCTTCGAATTCTCATTTTCAAGGCAAGCACCTCTGCCTCACATATTGGCGCAACACAATTGATTTACCAAATATTCTCCTCCACTTCGATTATTCACACTAAGAAAATATGTAACCGGTTAGATTTAGGGCATATGATGTTGATTCGCATTAATGAGCAGGCTAGCCTCTCAAACCGTTGATATTATAGAGTGGCTGTTCTCCTCTAGATGCCCCACAATCATGCTAGCCTTGTACCAGTCTATACTGAGCCGAGTTAGTATCTACAATTCATTATATTAGTTGTGTCTGTGATGCATTAGGTTTTAATATAGAATTCTTAATTGCTTTGGCAAAAATTATAAAGTCGTTCTAATCTTATTGAAATGCGACAAAACGGTGTTATCCTTCAATTTACTGTCACGTGGCTGACAGCAATCTCGACAAGTTTGTGTTCTCTCTCTCTCTCTCTCTCTCTCTCTCTCTCTCTCTCTATCTATCTATCTATCTATCTATCTGTGGATTTTATTTGCTCCTACTGCATTAACTTTGCTAATTAAATCACTTAAACATTGAACTATAAAACAATTATATATTTTTAATCAAACCAAATAATTAACTCTTTGAATTTTAGAGTCATTAATTTTTTAACTTATTAGCCAGGCATCGTTTCCTTGAGAAAATATTTGATCTTTCGAACCAATCTTTCAATTGAGCAGACTCTCGCTATCATTTTCGCTTTATTACTAAATAGTTCACTCGATATTTAAAATAATTCTTTATTTGATTTGTAATCAATGCTGTAACAAACATAAAAGATACATGGATGCAGTAATGTCTATACAGACAAAACACAAAATCTAAAATCCGTGTTTGAATTATCGTTGTAGTTTTTCCACCCTTGAGAAAGGCTTGTATTTTAAGACATTTTTATGTTTATACGTTCTTTTTATAGATACAAATATTTAAGTAAATGCTCTGTTTATAATAAACAGTATTAAACAACATTTACCGGCCTGAATGTCCGAGAAATTTTCATCGAAAATATTCGTGCTCCGACAGGAATCAAAACTGTATCCTATACGTAACTGTCATTTAGCCTGACGTGCCTTTAACCGATTCGGCCACAGAGGAGCGGCCGGTTAGCAAGGTCGATTTTACTGTCTAAACATTAATCTTCCATGAATCTCTCACGTACATTCATATCTGCTCATGGCCTATCCAAATGTAAACAAATGACGTCAGTCATTATGAAATGGACAAAGTCCGACAATTATTTTGAGACATTATTATAAACAGAGCATTTACTTAAATATTTGTATCTATAAAAAGAATGTATAAACATAAAAATGTCTTTAAATAATTGTCGGACTTTGTCCATTTCATAAAGGCTTGTATCCATTTTTTCCTAAACTCTCTCGTTTCACCAGATATATGGATAAAATGTCTTCCCAGCAGCATTCTGCTTTAGTTTCTGGAATGAGACCGGGTTATTGTTAAGACTTGAATGCTTGTGTATGTTGCTTTCCTAAAACCACCTGATGTGTTTTTAAAGCTGCTGTCCCTATTACCGGCCTTGACAGAACTCAGCCAAATACTGCACGAATCTTTTTGTTTTATAGGTAATTTCTTATTGCTTTTATAACTGTGAAAAGTGTAACATTCTTTTCACATTGCCGTCCTGGGTATGACGATAAACTACATCCGGCGTCCTGAGTAAGACGATAAACTACGTCCAGCAGCATCAGGTGGTTTTGAGGAGTGGTGTTCTCAGACGCACCCTGACCCGGAGTGGAGGCACCTATTAGGGTCCCAACTATGGGCAAATAGTCAACCCCCAAATTGGGGTCAAAACACTATGAAAGTGTAGAAATAGGTTTTAATGCTAGCAATAAATTTTTTGAGGAAAACTTATTGCCAGGAATACATTATTCACAGCAATACATTTTTGGAAAAAAATATTACCAGCAATAAAAATCGTGTCTGCATTAAATAACCCATTGAGGTTGATATACCGTAAAACAAACCAAACCAAACTTTTCGCATTGATCTAATCACAATTGACGCCAGGTGTATTAATTAACCTCTTGGCGATGACATTTGAGATTTTTATCGAATTTAGTTTCTCCTTCTTGCAAACGAGTCGAAGAATTGCGATGCCAGTATGAACAACTGGGATGTCTATCATTTTTAGCGTTGATATCAGACGTTTTAACAAGAGAATGGCTTTGACAAATTGCGAAAATTAAATTTCTCTCTCACGCACGCGCGCACACACTCACATATCCACACGCAAAAAAAGACACACCGTCTCTCTCTGCTCACTTTCTAACACATACACACCCGAACACAAACACAAAAACACACAAACACACTCTCCCCCCTCTCTCTCTCTCTCTCTCTCTCTCTCTCTCTCTCTCGCACACACACAGAGACTCACATACACACGCAGACAAACACCTATTCTATACTCAAAGACAACCGTCATCATGAACAACATACATCGAATCTATATCTTCATCTCCAGCAAGGAAAGTTGGTTCTCCGTGTTGCACCGAAAGGTTTTTCTCACCGGAGTCCATCCTTTAAATCTACGAGTCAACCATTCATCCTTGCATGGATTACTGTTGCCATATATGGTCTGGTGCTCCCGATGTTCATCTCATGATCGTAGACTAAATCCAGAGACGGATATGCAAGGTGGTTGATCCTGATCTAGCATCCTTTCTGCAGTCGCTTTCTCACAGACGTGCTGTGGCTTCCCTCTGTCTTTTCTACAAATATTTTCATGGCAACTACTCTGACGAGCTACTTTCACTGGTTCCCAAATTGCGGGAATTTAAGCGTGCTACTAGGTTGACATCTCGGCCCCACCCTTTCACTGTCGAAACGATTAAATCTAGCCGTCTCTTCTACTCCAACAGCTTCTTATCTCGCACCCCCACCGTCAGTGGAACTCCCTTCCTATCACTTGCTTCCCTGATAGCTATAATCTTCAAATATTCAAATGTAAAGTCAATCGACATCTTCTGATGCCTTGACCTTGAACCCTGTCCTTCTCTTTATCCTTTTCCCAAACAACCCTCTTTACTCTTACTCTCACTCTCTTTAACCCCTTGCGTGCTAGTGGCACGTCCACCTTGCTCGGAGCGATTTGCTTAAAAAATACAACTAGATTCATGCAATTCCAATATGCGTGGATCATATAAATATAAATTGTTGATGGCAAATAAATGAAGCTAGTGAACAGAATTTGTCTTTAATTCTTTGACACAAAGATATAATGGGTTGCAATGTAAAATGTGGTTCTTACTGTGGGTCGCGGTAAAAAAAAAGTTTGGAAAACGCTGCTCTTGATAACATGGAAGATTCTGTGAAAACGGATGATCTAAATCGTGACCAAATGGGAGTATGTTCAAGAGATTTCCATAAGTAAAGCTAACGTTAAATTTGATCACTGGAAAATTAAACTACTAAATAATACAAAGTGTTTAACTTTGCCAAATAGACACCCTTTTTCATCGACAATAACAATTTTGTTCCGCCAATCGAGAATGCGCTTTTGGGACAGCAGCAACGTGCGGGCGCCCATACGGCGTCGACGGTCAAAGTTTGTCAGTTTACATGGGACCCATCCGTCCAATTTACCGACTTTCTTCTAAGTGAAGCAAAACGGCTGTATGGCTGACGCCAAATTTCACAGTCAGTTCGCATGCTGTCAGGTGTGTATCAGCTTCAAAACAAGCACAAAAATACTCATTTTGAATGCGTGAGGGCCGATCACTTCTTGACTGATCTTGGAGATCGAATTAACCAGGCTAGAACTTCTTGAACCAACAACGACCAATTGTGTCTTCACCAATTACTTGGTCGATATATATATATATATATATATATATATATATATATATATATATATAATTATTACTTAAAAAAAATTATAACATTAGTATGTTATAAAATCACTACAAAAAATAGCCATTTTGTTTCAACACACTCGGTGTCTTATCAAGTGATGATGTTGAAGATAAAATAAATGGTTTTAAAAGTTTCAGATTAATTAACGATCCTACACTAGGGGGAAACATTGTTACAAAAGCTAGAATAACCAATCAAAAACCAAGTATAGAAAGATTCGAAAGCTTGACAACGAAATCATGTTATAATAGCTATTCAGATCTTTAAAATACGTGTAATATTAAAAATAATTTATACTAACCAATAATTATAAAATTATATGATAAAATTTAATATTAAAATTAAAAACTGGCAATTTTAAAATCCAAATTTAATCACTACAAAATTATTGAGAAAAGAAAAAATATATATGTTTATTCAATTTATTTCTTCGTTGAAATTACGTTCGACAAGACGCTACAATATATCCGGTCATTTGACAATACATGTATATATATTTTTTATTCTAAAGTGTGTGAATGTGGTCTTAAACTCACGCGCAAAACAACAAAAACACAATCAGATTATAATACATAAGCACCCAGACATATTTAGATATATATATATACACACACACACACACAAAAAAAAAAAAAAAAAAGGAAAAGAAAAGAAAAGCGACGAGACAGGAACATCACTACAACCCTTTATGCACTCTATACACACACACACAGTTAAATGTGAATACACTCTACATACACATAGACACCGATAGATACACGTCCACACGTCCACAGACAATGACCTAGACAATCAGATATCACAACCAATAAATATTTAAGACTTAAAGTATCATTAAATAAATGCTAACCACTTATTAAATTATAACTTAAGGGAGCAAATATACAAAGATAAAAATGGTTAAAAATAATATTATTTAATATATTAAAACGAAAATTCCAAAACCACAAATATCAATAAAAATATATTTTAATCATATAAGTTGATAATAGTTTCATTATATATTAGGCAAAGAAAAACAGGATAAAGAAACCCACAGATACATATATATACACGCGGCAGCAAACACAAATTAACACACATAAACATACACTCATACATACATATACATACAGAAATACATACATATAAATATATAAACGTAAACATATACGCACATATACATATCTATGATAACAAGTACACATGCACACACATATACATATAAACATAAATACACACATATATACACACATTTCTATGCACACATATTCACATATATACAAACAGTAATGACATACCAAAGTTTCCATACCCACACATACACACAAACAAACTCATACATAAATA
Source organism: Acanthosepion pharaonis (assembly GCA_903632075.3). Taxonomy (NCBI): domain Eukaryota; kingdom Metazoa; phylum Mollusca; class Cephalopoda; order Sepiida; family Sepiidae; genus Acanthosepion; species Acanthosepion pharaonis. The sequence continues at coordinate 4,379,848 of CAHIKZ030001046.1, forward strand.
GGTGCCAACACACACATATACATCCACAAACATACATAAATATATATACACACATACATACATATCTACAAATAAACATATATATAAATATATCTATCTACAATAACAACTACCAATATATACATGCATCCATAAAAATACAACACTCAACCAAATACATATATAAACTTACTTACATATACATGCATAAATATACATTCAAATACCAGCACCCACCAATATACATATACCCTAACATACAAATATATAAACACATTCGTACAAACAGAAATATACTTCAATATAAATATACATACACAATAAAATAGGACACATACAGATATATACATATATACACACACAGATATATATATACACATACATACACAGATACACACACACATACATATATATACAAATATATCGTGGCACAAAGCCGAAATTAGGGGGCACCCAGTGAGGAACGAACTCACTACTCAGTCGCAATTGATCTAGCGAACCATGCTTGCCAATCATTATACCGCCGCATGGGGTACTCATACATACACATATACATACATACATATATATATATATATATATATATATATATATATATATATATACATACACACACACACATACATATACACACATACACACATACATACATATATATACACACATATATACATATATATATACATATTTACATATATACATAGATATATATACATATACACACATACCCACATATACACACATATACATATATATACACACATACATACACACATACATATATACACACACATACACATATCAACAATTTTTAACCTTTTCTCTTCTAATCTACCATACCTTCCCACATTATATATATATATATATATACACACACACACACACATACACACACACACACACAAACATATATATATATATATATATATATATATATAAATACACTTATATTCAAACCTACACATTCCTCAGTGCAAATACTCTAACCAACACATAAATAAATATATACACATATACACCAAGACTAATAACACTATTTAGGTAAACAATACACATTTATATCGTAAGTATGACCATCATGCAATAAAAATACTAAACTATTAAAATTACAGCGACATATCATTATCATTTAAAGTATACTACCCCTGCACTAAGTTAAATTTATAACGGTGTTTACAATTAACTGTAAGTTCATATCTTTGATTTAAGAGATCAGCCTTGTTTTTAAATCTAATAATTTCAAATTTTTCATTAAGGCATAGGTAACATAGGGCATATAGGGAGTTACATGTCCGAGCTTTCTTAACCAAACTCCATTTAACCGTAGGTGTTTTTTTCTTTTCTTTTAGATTCCAAAAATACTTGGATAATGAAGTCATGTACCTATATTCACTCTGATTAAAGGATTGCATATGCCCCCGCCAGCGTTCCTTGAATGTTTTCATGGTGCTACCAATGTAAAACTTCTTTATATTTGGATTTTCAATTGTTGAAATAGTACTAAGATAGACTACAGAAGTAATCCCACAGTTATTTTGTAGTGGACAATTATTCGGATTCCTACAATTACATAAGTTGTTATTTGTATTATTATATTTAGTATCCTGTTGAGTAGTCAAGCCTTTTGAATCCCTATATCTGTTAAAGATTATGTTGTTATGTTTTTTAATTATCTTCTCCAGGTTATCAGCACAACTATAGCTTAATTTAAGGGTATTAGGATTAAATATTTTACTAAGTGGGTTAGTTTCAGGGTTGGGGAAATGTTTTTTGATGAGGTTTAGAAATATACGCCCTAATTTAGTTTTAACCATTATATTGAAATATATATATAACCTTGGGGTTGCTGAAAGGTTCTCAGCTCGACAATCATCTGAAAGCATTACAAAACATCAGAATTTGGAGAGGAAGTGTTTTTGATCATGTCCAAATTTTTCAGCACCCCTTATGTATGTCTGTGCGTGTAAAATATTTGTTTATCTCTCTTTAGTTTGAATTAATCCAACAAAAATATCACAATTGTTGGGCACTCAGTAAGAATCGAAATCGCTACAAGATTGACTGTGAAATTAATTTTTTTCGCCATATATATTTCACCAGCTTTAACATGCAATATCAATATCAAAGTTCTAAGTCTAAAAATTTTAAAACATTCTTAGCTTTACTCATTTAATTAGCCGGGGCAACTCGCGAGCACTGACGACGACGTCGTAAAGAGCGAGAGTCTACACTTTCATCTTTTACATGAACGCTCTAAAAGGTCGAACTCATTCTTTTAAAAAAAGACAAAATTTTGTAAAAATTTTCAACACTATTAAAAAATCTACTTTGTCGCTACCACAAATCATTTTGCTGATGAGACAACAAAAATTTCCTTATTTTTGGCTCTGGGTTAATTCAGTCAGAAAGAGATGGATCCTTACAAACAAGATGGTTCCATATTATAGATATTCGGAGTGGATAGCTAAATTTATTTAGTTATTACGTAAGTGCTGCATTTGAATGTTGCTTTTGAGTAGTTCGTAAGATATTTGTCCTTAACTTTGATCATCTTTTCAAGTATACACAATGACAAATATTGGGAAGTGGCCACTTAATTTTACACGCAAAATTCCAGATTTCACGCCTTAATTATAGTGTAACTTAAAAACTATATTGTTAATGCAAATACTTTTCAGTTACTCGTGATTCTTTTAAGATAAAATAATATTCTCCCTATTTTTGAAAAACATGTCTTACCTTTGAAGTAGTATCATAGGCAAATAATATTTATATATCCAGATATAAATTTAGGTTTATTGTTTGTCTCAGGTAGAAACTCGTTAATTCTTTCGTTGAATTCTGTTATTTTCCCCTTTGGGTAGATGATAGATATTTCCCAGAAGAATATCTTTGGTATTTGATCTTATCTCTATAAACGACGCTTCAGTACTGGCTTTCAAGTTAGCCTTTCACAATCTACATTCAGAGGCCACCATTGTTCGTTTTTTAATCTCTGGGTACATAGTAGCGTTTATCGCCTGCTGATTCTTATTTAGAAGTTAAATATTCTTCTTGCCCATGTTTGCTGTAAAAAAAAATGGCGTAACATCGGAAGGTTAGGTGTTGACAACAGGATTTTCAGCTTATCAAATTTCTTCAATAATGATCTTTTATTGAAACTGAAAGAGCATTTGCAATTGTCAAGGACGAACAAGAAATTTGGTTGAAAGGGGCGGTCATAAGACGGGAGTGTCAATAACAATTTCCAAAAGCTGTGCATTGATCAAATTGTCCGGGTTAATTTCAACTGCAAGCAAATAATCGCTTTGCAATAATTTTTAGGGTTGGGAAAAATTTAAGACCAGAACAATTTAGACATTTTCCTGACTCCATAGGTAAAGAGATAAAAGAATTCTTTAAATCACACAAGAATAAAAAAACAGTCACTTTATTCAAATTCATTGGTTGCGTTGTCTTGCCTTTCAGTAACTTCTTCGTTTTTCACTTCAGTGATTAATGTTTTATAAACTACACGGTTGCATTTCTTTTAATTCCTCTGCCTTTTCGCTTCAACGGATATTTTTTTCGTATCTCAAGAGTTTCTTTCCGAAAAATCCTTGTTTACATAAATTTGTTCATCCCAGAGTTGAAACTCTTTATATTTGTCCAGCACCAAGACGTCCTGGGTAAGACGATAAATTACATCCGACAGATAGGCATCTGTTCAGGAGGTTTTGAGGTCCGTGGAACCACCTCTTAATTGCTGGCGTCCCCAGGTCCTCCCTGACCCGGGGAGGTAGCACCTGTCAGGGTTTCAGCTGTGGTTAATAGTTAACCCCCCCCCCAAAAAAAAAGAGGTCGAAACACTATGAAAGTATAAAAATAGGTTTTCAGCAATACTTTTTTTGAAAAAATTTTACCAGCAATAAATTTTTGAAAAAAATATTACCAACAATATATTTTTAAAAAGAAATATTACTAGTAATAAAAATCTTGTCGGCATTAAATAACCAATTGAGGTTGATATACCGTAAACCAAACCAAACCAAACCAGAACCAAGTTTATATCAGTGTAGTCCAAAGACTACATTTCCATCTGCTTTTTGAACTTCCCGTCCGGTGCCGTATTTCGATCTTTATGGCTTTTTTTTTTTTTCAATCACAGTCTTAAAAATGCTTTTAACTTCGCCTGCGTGTCTGCCCACGTCACATCATTGCCGCCTCCCTCGAAATCATCAAATCGTAGATGAGGGCGTTCACTTTCCGTTTTTGTTTGCTTCATGGCTTTTACTTTCGCATCAAAAATGTCACTGACGAATTCGACGCTTTTCTTTATTTGCTGGATCACGAATTTGAGTGACGCATTTTCTTTGGTCAGTTTATCTATTGTTGCTTTCAACCAGTCAATTGTAAAGTTGGAAGAAATTCTTGATAATAAACTTGTTTATCTCTATAATCTCCTTAAGTCATAGGACGGCTGGTGGCATTGTTTCGAATTCGTCAGAAATATGTGCGAACGACTTTTTTTAATTGCGGCACCTATCTGATAGGTGTTAAATTCCAATAAAAAGTACAAGATTTTAGACTAAAATCGCGAAAAAATGATTGGCAGAAGAAAAGTTTTACCTGTATCTGCCGTGAACTGTCAGTATCGAAAGATTTTCAAAAATCGACCAAAAACTAAGAGTGATCGAACAGAAAGAATAACAGCAAAGTCTATCTCGAGATGTCATGAGAAGACATCCGACTGCAATGAAGTCGCTCAATGAAAAGGAAACTGAAATAGACACAGTTTGCTTACCTTTTATTTCGGAACGCGATTAATAAACCTGGTTAGTTTTACTTGGACGGTAATGCCGACTCTCCTTAGAACAGTGGTTAACAACCTAATCTCACAGTCCATTTCTATCATCAAAAAAGACAGCATTGTCTTACTCTGATTAAATTATTTATACTCGATTCAATCAACAATTGTTGCTTTGTTGTTGCTGTGAGCGTTATTCTTTATTTGTCACTTTAATCAATTCCATCGTCCTTATATTTGAACGCTTCTTCTTGGGGCAATGATTAGCAACGACTTTTTTAAGGCCACTGCTACTGTAATGAGTTTGTCATTAGGATTTCCTCCATACTTCCTTTCCTAGAGACTAAACTGGCCGTAAAGGATTCTTGTTTTATCTCTCTCCCAGATTGAACATTTTTCCGATGATGTCTGGAAACGTGCAGAATTGGTGTTTTACATCGCAACCCACGAATATTAGAATGGTCGTTGCATAAAAACGATGATCTTACTCTTTTGGCTTCCAAGGATTTTTCCAATGGCGCAATGTCACTGACGTTTTGTTTTTTGTTTTGTTAAAAAAGAGCTGCGTTTGCAGCATTCCTTCCGACTTGAGATTAGAGTTGTTTGTCTGTTTAGTTACCATCCAAAGCTAGATGGTTCAGTTTGTTGTTCTCTTTTCCAATAACAGAGAGGTAGTAGATTTATGCCCTTTTCAAGGACTTCAGAATTAATAGAATTCAAGCAACCTTAGCTCCTACTGATAACTGTTAGTCCACTCTGCCCCCTTCTATCGTCTTCTAATCTCATTTAAAATAACAACATTTTTTCTTCTTCATTTTCATAATCTTGTTAGTGACCTTTTATCTTCTTTTTTTTAATCATAAAATAGTGAACATGAAAACTTCCCATTGATTATGAAAAAACGATCATTACTTCGGCCAACAATACTTTTGCTCGACGACGGCCATATTATGATTATGATTATTAGTAGTAGTAGTAGTAGTAGTAGTAGCAGCAGCAGCAGTAGTAGTATGATATATTTAATATAATTCTGCAGCCATGACGTAAAAGAAACCCGTGGCGCCAACAATACCTTCATCAAAAGGGTGATTCTGGCTTCAGGAATGATTCCAGGGTAAAGACATTATTATTTTCCCCATTGGTTTCTCTTTCCATGTTTTTCTTTCACGTTTATCAGCGTTTGTTAATCTCAATTCAAAACACACCGGATATCCACAATGCACTTAATATTTACCGGAAAGTAAAAGTTTTTTTTTTTTTTATCTCTCTTTGATGTCACTGCATTATTAATTATATATTGATATGATTTTTCTGTCTCGTTTTTCCTGTTAGTTCAGTAAGCAATTGCACATCTTGTAACGATGTTTTATTTATTTAATCCACATCACTATTTTCCTTCCCGACTACAACCACCATTTTATGTCGTTTTAATGTCGAAGTATCCTTGTTAATCCATTGATTGGTTACTTATTTTCTTTATTGATCTGAAGCCAAATTACAAATTCCACCGATCCGCCTATGTCTTGATTGATTGATTTCTATACACGCACACACACACACGCACACACACACACACACACACGTAACTCAATAGAGTCTAAAGTTATATATTAACTTTCATATTTTACATGTCTATACAACAGAAGAAAGTAATTCTGCGTTATTTTTCTTTTGATATTAAGTTTTATTAATTATTTTTCAAGAAGAAATTAATTCCAAAAGGCTAATGTATCAAACAAACATCGAAAAGAGTCAGCCTCAAATGCTACCATTGATGTTCCAATTTCAAATCCCAGACAAGTTAAAAGTTTTCCATTGCCAGACGAACGGTTCTTTCTTTTCCTTTGCTGTCCGAGATTCTAAAACTTTTTCATTTACAGACGTCCCAATCAAGTCTTGAAAAATTACGATATATATATATATATATATATATATATATATATATATATATATATATATATATATATATATACGCATACGCAGAATAGAAATGTCTGTTTAAGATCAAAAAAGATAAAAATCGTAAACAATGCAAAAATTTACAATAATTTTTTCCATGTGAAATTCTCCTGTAGATCTTTGGAAAAATCTCAAGATTTTATCACACCGTTTAAAATGAAAGTATGTATACCAAACAAGAGAGGGACCACGTGATCAATGACCTTATTTCAGATTTATTGTGGATGCAGCGAATGGATGCGAAAACTACTGAAGCCGTCGTCGTCGTCGTCGTTGCCGTCCTCCTTGTCGTTTATGTAAATTTCTAAAAGCTTTAAGCAAAAGATGAAGGTTTCAAACTTTCAGCTTCAATTTGAGTTTTTAGCAAACGTTTCCCGTAGGAAGTAACATCTGAAAAAAAAACAAAAAAAAACGACATGTTCCATACGTGAAATAATTCTTCATTCATTTTTGCATTCACCAACACACACACACACAAACACACACACACACATATATATATATATATATATATATATATATATATATATAATATACTGAGAACGAGAAAGAAAGAGGGAGAGAGAGCGAGAGATATTGTATGCCTGTGTGTGTATAGGAACTGGAAACAACATTGCACGGTTACTCATTTTCACGATTTAATATAATCTTCAGGCCTGTTACTATGCAGTGTTGGTTCCTATATATTCTGATATTGAGCCCTCTTCCCCTATACATATATCCGCTCTCCAAAATGTGTGGTTGGTTCTGCACAAAACCTTCATCAATATAATCAAATTATATGTACTGGTGTCTGGGCTCTCAGTCCCTATGAACTGAGCCGCTTGACTCTCATACGTCGAATACGAGAGTCCACCATATATATATATATATATATATATATATATATATATATATATATATATATGATGGTACTCGTTTGGTAAAACCTCGGATAGCTCAACTTGCAGTAGAACAAATCGGTACACAAGGAAAAATGGGGAATAAAAAAAGAAAGAACCAAGAACATTAAAACAAGGCGAAAACAATCGTCCAGTGTTTAAGCTCCAAGTTGAAAGAAAAAACCGAAAACGAGTAAAAACGAGTATATAAGATAATCCTAAGGATCCAGGCAAAACTACCTAGGTTATTATTATCAACATCATTATTATATATTTAATATAATTCTGCAGCCATGACGTAAAAGAAACCCGTGGCGCCAACAATACCTTCATCAAAAGGGTGATTCTGGCTTCAGGAATGATTTCAGGGTAAAGACATTATTATTTTTTTCATTGGTTTCTCTTTCCATGTTTTTCTTTCACGTTTATCTCAATTCAAAACACACCGGATATCCACAATGCACTTAATATTTACCGGAAAGTAAAAGTTTTTTTTTTTTTTCTCTCTTTGATGTCACTGCATTATTAATTATATATTGATATGATTTTTCTGTCTCGTTTTTCCTGTTGGTTCGGTAAGCAATTGCACATCTTGTAACGATGTTTTATTTATTTAATCCACATCACTATTTTCCTTCCCGACTACAACCACCATTTTATGTCGTTTTAATGTCGAAGTATCCTTGTTAATCCATTGATTGGTTACTTATTTTCTTTATTGATCTGAAGCCAAATTACAAATTCCACCGATCCGCCTATGTCTTGATTGATTGATTTCTATACACACACACACACACACACACACACGTAACTCAATAGAGTCTAAAGTTATATATTAACTTTCATATTTTACATGTCTATACAACAGAAGAAAGTAATTCTGCGTTATTTTTCTTTTGATATCAAGTTTTATCAATTATTTTTCAAGAAGAAATTAATTCCAAAAGGCTAATGTATCAAACGAACATCGAAAAGAGTCAGCCTCAAATGCTACCATTGATGTTCCAATTTCAAATTCCAGACAAGTTAAAAGTTTTCCATTGCCAGACGAACGGTTCTTTCTTTTCCTTTGCTGTCCGAGATTCTAAAACTTTTTCATTTACAGATGTCCCAAGCAAGGCTTGAAAAATTACGAGATATATATATATACCGTCATCCACAGACAGACATTTTTGCAGCTCATCAGTGTGGCTAGACATCCGGTTGCCTCCAGCTAGGGTCGAAACCCGAGTGAACTGGTGTTAGTTGGAGATTCTAACTATTAAGCCATCGGCGCACGGCAGGGAGAAAAGTGGATTTTTAGCGTGTTTATCTTTATAAACACGCCCAGTGACCGGGAGTGACTCAATTCGCATTAGCGAAGAGTCTCGCTATATAGCTATAATAGTCACTGTTTACCAACCCATATCTCCTCCCCAGAGAGCTCAACTGAAATTAATTTTTCAGGAGCCAATGTATATACATATATATATGTATATATACGCAGCATAGAAATGTCTGTTTAAAAAAAAAAAAAAAAAATCGTAAACAATGCAAAAATTTATAATAATTTTTTCCATGTGAAATTCTCCTGTAGATCTTTGGAAAAATCTCAAGATTTTATCACACCGTTTAAAATGAAAGTATGTATACCAAACAAGAGAGGGACCACGTGATCAATGACCTTATTTCAGATTTATTGTGGATGCAGCGAATGGATGCGAAAACTACTGAAGCCGTCGCCGTCGTCGTTGACATCGTTATCGCCGTCGTCCTTGTCGTTTATATAAATTTCTAAAAGCTTTAAGCAAAAGATGGAGGTTTCATCCTTTCAATTTCAATTTGAGTTTTGAGCAACCGCTTCCCGTAGATAATGCTATGTTAGTAACATCTGAAAAATTAAAAAAAAAACTAAATGTTCTATACGTGAAATAATTATTCATTCATTTTTAAACTCTGTCAATTTAACGTCGGACGAATCGAGGGTATGTGGTTTCGGGTCTTGCTTCGAACGTTTGCTCTTCTTCTTGCGAGTAAGATGCAAAAGATTCTCCTTCGCCCCTTGTAGCTCGAGCGTTTATATAACTTCAGTTGAGTTTAGTTCAGTTGAGGTCACTTCGTTATTTATATTAGTGCACCCAACGCCACTTTTGAGGTCCGATTCTGTCCTTGGTGACTTTGAAGGCTTCTAAATAAACCAACGGAGCATATATCTCTGAGGATTCACTCCGCTAAAGACGTATTATATTCAGTAACAAACCCTTACATTTATTCAAATTTATCTAGCATACATTTACTTATACGCACACAAACATTAACTCGTTACATGGTACTCACACACATATGTTCAAAAACGTGCACTCACACTAATAGACTTATGCATACAATTACTCACTCTCATTAAAATACATTCACAGACATACACTCATATATACACACATACATTCGCTAATAGACACACGCATACACTCGCCCACACTTATTCTCTTGCAATCACAAATCTATGTTCATATACACCCAGTAACATAAATTCACTTATGCAAACACAAACATACAAACCCCTAAAGGCATATTTATATAGACAGAATCGTTGATCACAAAATAGTTCTTTTATTGTAAAAAGAACACTCCAATGCCAGTAAGATGTACAACCATAGAAGCATTCTTTGCTCCAGGGGGTTCAGCAAAATTGTCCACAGAGAAAGAAAAAAATATTAGATTATGCTATAAAATCTTGGTTCTGTGAGACACGCACCCAGAAGGCAGTTTTAGAAAATGGCGAGGTTGCCTGAAAGTCTACTGGACAAAAATAAAATTAATCAAAGTTCCATGCAAAGTTTTGACCCCCACCACATACATACACACACATACACACACTGTGGGAAGCGGTTTTGCAACAAAGACATAATTTCATGTGACAAATCGTTTTAGGCAAACGACATATTTTCACAGTTCTCTGTCAGCGAGTGGCCGATTTTAACCGCATTCTAAAATCTTTATTCTCTTTGCCGCCAGTTTTAAGGGATTACCCGCACATTGAATCATTCAGCTTATTAGGGAAAAAATCGAAATAATCAATTTTGTTACAAACGTTTGGGATTTCGGACAAGTGGCTTGAAATTTTGATACTTTATTTTGAGATGAAACTTTTGAAAAAAGTAAAAAGAAATTTCCAACTCAAATTAGGAAAGTGAGTAATGGACATTAGGCAATGATATGCCACTGTTGTAAAGAGCTTATTTTGGTAATGACACTACCATTTTTGTTGACCATCAATCTTCGGTTAGTACTCTTCCTTACTATGTCTTTCAATCCTTCGAAATCCTCCCAAAATCATAGTTAAAGTAATAGCCACCAACGGATAGTAAAATACTGATTTAGGTTAAACTCGCATCGACAGCAATATAACCAGCTGAGAGAGAGAGACACACACCCTTGTACAAATTAATTGAAACACCCACTTTAGTTACCTTTCTTTCACCATTCGATCAGTTTTAGATCCACTGGAGTGACAGGGTGTAATCGATTTCTATTTTTTCCCCAGATTAGGTCATTTGCAGTGATGTGCTGTAATATGAATATATTTTCGGAGTGTATGATGAAATTTATTTGGCCTTGAAAAATATTGCAACATCTATGATTGCATCAGATTTTTATCACGCCCAGACACTATTGTCTCGACTGTCAATTAGTTGTCCTACGGCCATTGTCTGCAATGAACGTTGCTCCAAGGAAGCGTACAAAAATTGTAACGTTGCACGAATACACTTGCAAGCCTTTCCAGTGAACAAATCAAAATACTAGACTGGCACAGAAACTCTCCTGATTTAAATCTAATCGATAATTTGTGGTCAGTCTACAAGGAACGACTTTGTGGAATGGACATAAAAAGTACTAACATGTGCACTAGGCATATTTCATTGGAAAAATATGAAAAAAAATAACGGAATTATTCATTTTGTTTCAATTAATTTGCACAAGGGTAAACGTTTTCAATAACGTTTCTCTAAGATGCTTAGTTCTTTTCCAAATTTTATTGGTGAGATCCTGTTACAAAAAGAAAAATGGTTTACTCTGTATTTAAACTTCATTGTTTGAGTTCAGGCCAAAGAAAAGATTTTGAATTCTGTTTTCACTTGTAAGATTAGTGCAGCATAATTTTCACATACTTAATTCTTTCCGCTATTAAAAGAAATAAACCCATTATTTTACGCGCACGAATATACATAAGGGGTGCTGAAAAGTTTGGGGACGATCAAAAGCCCTCCCCTTCCAAAAAAGATTTTCAAAGTATAAGTTTGGTAATTGATTCCATGTTTTTTTCAATGACTCTAAGAGCTCTTTTTTATTTTTATTTGTTTCACTCTTTTGTCAAGTTCATCCCATGCTAATTCTTAAAACTTTTAAACTATATATATATACATATATATATATATAAGATAATCCTAAGGAGCCAGGCAAACCTACCGAGGTTTCACCTGCTTTACCCTTTCAACTTGGAGCTTAAACACTGGACGATTGTTTTCGCCTTGTTTTAATGGTTCTTTCTTTTTTTATTCCCCATTTTTCCTTGTGTACCGATTTGTTCTACTGCAAGTTGAGCTATCCGAGGTTTTACCAAACGAGCACCACTATATATATATATATATATATATATATATATATATATGGTGGACTCTCCATGGTGGACTCTCACTAGGGGAAGAGGGCTCAATATCAGAATATATAGGAACCAACACTGCATAGTGACAGGCCTGAAGATCATATTAAATCGTGAAACTGAGTAATCGTGCAATGTTGTTTCCAGTTCCTATACACACACAGGCATACAATATCTCTCGCTCTCTCTCCCTCTTTCTTTCTTGTTCTCAGTATATATATATATGTGTGTGTGTGTGTGTGTGTTGGTGAATGCAAAAATGAATGAAGAATTATTTCACGTATGGAACATGTAGTTTGTTTTTTTTTTTCCAGATGTTACTTCCTACGGGAAGCGTTTGCTAAAAACTCAAATTGAAGCTGAAAGTTTGAAACCTTCATCTTTTGCTTAAAGCTTTTAGAAATTTACATAAACGACAAGGAGGACGGCAACGACGACGACGACGACGACGGTGACGACGGCTTCAGTAGTTTTCGCATCCATTCGCTGCATCCACAAAAAATCTGAAATAAGGTCATTGATCACGTGGTCCCTCTCTTGTTTGGTATACATACTTTTTCATTTTAAACGGTGTGATAAAATCTTGAGATTTTTCCAAAGATCTACAGGAGAATTTCACATGGAAAAAAAATTATTGTAAATTTTGCATTGTTTACGATTTTTATCTTTTTGATCTTAAACAGACATTTCTATTCTGCGTATGCGTATATATATATATATATATATATATATATATATATATATATATATATATATATATATATATATCGTAATTTTCAAGACTTGATTGGGACGTCTGTAAATGAAAAAGTTTTAGAATCTCGGACAGCAAAGGAAAAGAAAGAACCGTTCGTCTGGCAATGGAAAACTTTTAACTTGTCTGGGATTTGAAATTGGAACATCAATGGTAGCATTTGAGGCTGACTCTTTTCGATGTTCGTTTGATACATTAGCCTTTTGGAATTAATTTCTTCTTGAAAAATAATTGATAAAACTTGATATCAAAAGAAAAATAACGCAGAATTACTTTCTTCTGTTGTATAGACATGTAAAATATGAAAGTTAATATATAACTTTAGACTCTATTGAGTTACGTGTGTGTGTGTGTGTGTGTGTGTGTGTGTGTATAGAAATCAATCAATCAAGACATAGGCGGATCGGTGGAATTTGTAATTTGGCTTCAGATCAATAAAGAAAATAAGTAACCAATCAATGGATTAACAAGGATACTTCGACATTAAAACGACATAAAATGGTGGTTGTAGTCGGGAAGGAAAATAGTGATGTGGATTAAATAAATAAAACATCGTTACAAGATGTGCAATTGCTTACCGAACCAACAGGAAAAACGAGACAGAAAAATCATATCAATATATAATTAATAATGCAGTGACATCAAAAGAGAGATAAAAAAAAAAAACTTTTACTTTCCGGTAAATATTATGCATTGTGGATATCCGGTGTGTTTTGAATTGAGATAAACGTGAAAGAAAAACATGGAAAGAGAAACCAATGAAAAAATAATAATGTCTTTACCCTGAAATCATTCCTGAAGCCAGAATCACCCTTTTGATGAAGGTATTGTTGGCGCCACGGGTTTCTTTTACTTCATGGCTGCAGAATTATATTAAATATATAATAATGATGTTGATAATAATAATAATAATAATAATAATAATAATAATAATAATAATAATAATAAACTACCCCCCCCCCCAACCGTTGCCTTGAAATATCCGGGTGGTATCCGACGAGGAATACCCGTATCTCATGGGCAGGACGAGCTCTTTAATCAACAGTCGTCCTCGAGGTATTATCTTTAACAAAAGTACCCTATGCCGGTTAAGAATAAAACGCAAAAAAAGTGCAAATCTCAATGTTTACAAACAAAAACTCAAGAAGGGCCGCGTCCCTCAGAGAGGAACCAGTTTTGGGTCAGAAAAATCTGTCACTGGAACAAACTCTTCCACCAACAATGAGACGCCTGGTTACCAAAACAAGATTAATTCCAACATTGGATTTGATGACTTAATGCCAAATCAATTAATAAAAAGAAAACGAACAAAATGGAATCGTGAAGAGTATAAACAAGTCATGGCATCTTTTTTTCATTGTACTCGAAAATCCGCAAAAGAACATCGCGGATCAGATATACGAAATATGAAGAGATATGGTATGAGCTTAAAAAAGACCTTATCTAATTCCAATGTAAAAGGCTCTCAAATATAGAAATATATAAAACTAAATATAAATATCAGATATAATCCAAACAAAAAATGAGACAAGAATGGAAATCGATAATATGACAGAGGATGAGATACAAACTAAAATAAATAAAATGCAAAAGAATTTCTTCTGTCAGGAAATAAAAAGGAAGAATATGGTATAAAGAATTGCACTGATTTAGATTCTGTCATTGATAAAGGTGAATTAAAAGACATTAGAGCAGAATTCCTTGAAAAAAAAACAGAATTGAAAACATTGAAGTGAAAAAGCCCATCATACAAATAATCAGCAAAGTAACTCGCACACAAATGGCAGAAAAAAGACCCCGGCTTTAAATGACAAAGTCCAATAAAGATATTGTGTAAACATATAAAGCTGCATTGCAAATATTGTTAACGGTCAGACCAGGAGAAAGCATCACAAAAGTAAATAATGTCATATATGCAACAGCTTTAGCAGCTACTCAAAAACTTAATGTCAAGACAAATAAAAGATTAAATAACCGACAAAAAAAAAGCCCATTTGGAAGGCAAAATTAAAGCGAGAAATTGAGGAAATCACGTGTGAATGATCGATATTAAACGCGATTTCAAGAAAATCAAATGTTTCAACATGGAAAAGCAAGAAGATCAAACGGGAATATAAAATTAAGGCAGTAAATAAAATTCCACCAATCAAAGAAATAAACAGAATTTGCTATTAAAGGCACAGAGAATAAAGATGATATAAAAAGCGTTGTAGGTTCTATCGCCAAAATAAGATATTTCAAGCGGACCTTAAGAAGTTTTACAGGGAAACTGGAAAAGCGGTTATAGAAGTCAAAAAGCCACGGTCTATTGAAGTGTGAACATTTTGGGAAAATATTTGGAGCAACCCAAAGGAATATAATCCCAGTTCAGAATGGATCAAATGAGAAAAAGAAAGAATGATTAATAAACCTCTACAAGAATGGGAAATATATAAACAAGAATAATGTAAGACAAGCTCTAACAAAAAAAAAAACAATATGGAAATCCCCAGGAAATTACAATGTACGCAACATTTGGCTCTATCATCTGTCATCAATTCATAAACCCCTTGTGCAAGTTTTATCAATGTTATTAATGACCCCAATGAAATTCCAGAATGGATCACTGAAGGTATTACATATCTCATATGAGATCCAGAACAATTATCCAATCAAAACTAAAAAAAAATGCTTCTGTTAGTTGTAAAAAAAATAATAGATTTGCCAGGTCGTAGAAGTAGTGAGGTTAGCGGTTCAAAGTTTAGAATGTAACTTAGGAAATATGAGGACCTTTCCCAGGGACTTTGCTGTAAGTGTCAGTATTCCTCAACAAGTTATGTTGTGTGGAACAGAAAATGAGAGGGTAATTTCCTTGAATCCGTGTCTGCGTATAATACATGTTGTGCGCATGCGTGCGTACACGACGACGTGGGAAACATTTTGCCATGACGAAATATACTTTCTACAGATTCATTCGTTTACAATAATCTCGCTGTCTGGTCTTATAAATGATACAGCAAAGCTTTCAGCACGAAGAAGTTAATAAAAACCAAAGTAGTAATAGCAAAACACGAAAGCAAATTCAATAAGCAGATTAGTTTATTTGTTTCCAAGCCCACGGCATTGTGGGACATCATGAAACGCTGATATCAAAGATAACTTTGAAAAAAAATGATGAAACAGTAAAAAAAATAAATCCATGTAAAATAAATGAAGAAAAGTTAATTACGATAATAAAACAACGAAACATAATAAAATGTAATTCAGATACGATATAAAAAGATTATTCAGGTAAGGCAAAATGAAAAGAAAGGCTGAAAAAAGAAACAATTATTCAAATGAAATGAAACACTAAAAGAGGATTTGGTTACGATGAAACAGTAAAGTATAAATTCAAATAAAATTAAACAAAAAAGATGAATTTTCAAACAAAATTTATAAACTCAGATATGATGAAAGAAGAAAAGTTAATTTAAATAAGATGAAATAATGAAAGATGGATTCCTTTCAGATTCAACAATAAAAAATGGATTGCTTTCAGATAAAACAATAAAAATTATTTCACATAATAAATTATGAATTCAGATAAGATTAAATAAGAAAACAATTCAAATATGTTTAAATAGGAGATAATTTATATATGATGAATTATGAAAAGATAAACACATAACATGAAAATATAATTCAAATAAAATAAAATTATAAAAGTTCTTTCCGATAAAACAAGAATAAAAATTAATACCTATAAGACAATAAAAGATTAATTATGACGTGATGAAATAACAAAATGTAATTGGAATAAAATAAAATAATAAAAACTAAATAAAAGTAAAAAGGATAAATAAAATAAGATGAAGCAAGGGAAAAAGATGAAAGAATGAAAGATAAACTTAGTAAAAAAAAAAGAAGTAATAAAGTTCACATCGATAGGCAATAAAAGTTAATTCAATAAAATAAAAAAAAAATAAGATTGAAAAATAAGGTTAACAATTAAAAATTAATTCAAATAAGATAAAACAATAAAAGATAATTGAAATAAAAAGAAAGATCAAAGCTGAATTCACATAAGATGAAGAAACAAAATAAATTCAGACAAAATTTTAAAAATTTTCAGATAAGAAGAAACAAGCAAAAAAAGATTTCGATAAAATTAAACAATAAAAAATTCATATTTTCTTAGACGTTATTCATGAAATTGCAAGCAGTCAATTTAACAAATTCGTTGTCAATGGTTTACTGAGGAAAGATATTTACAAATGTTCAAGTGGATTCTAATTAAAAATAAAATGTAATTTTTGTTATTATTAGAAAAGAAAATTGTATTAATTTAATTTATTGAGAATGATTTAAGCAAATAAAAAATGCCAGCAAATTATTTTGAATGGATTACGATTCAGGGCGTTAAAAATATTACAACTGTTAGAAGTTGGCTTTTTGCTAAGTTTGGAAAATATTGCGACACATTTTTTTCTTTATGAAATGAAGCAAGCGAAAAGGTTTGCGTTTTTGTTTACTTCAGAAGGAATTAAAAAGCGATAAAGAATCCCGTTGATGTTTCTCAGATTGTTAAAGTTTCCTCAAGAAAATAATCAGGGAAATATAGGATATATCGTTAGATAGTAATGGCTGTCGTTATCGAACTTTGAAATTTCCTTCGTATCCGACACACGCAGTGTCTTTCCATTCTTTTTCTTCAAACTAGAGACCGAATACCTTATAGAAAACCGTTTCTTCTTTAAAAACAATTTTAAATAAGCAGGAGACATTTCATATACATAACAGACATACATACACACACACACACATATATATATATATATATATATATATATATATATATATATATATATATATATATATATATTTTATCATATAGACAAAACCATTTTACTCACTACAAAGATGCAACTTTGTTTCAGTGCATTTCAACTGCACTTCGACGGCTGAGAAACGAAAATGGATTGTTTATAACCATTTTCGGTTCTCAGCCGTCGAAGTGCAGTTGAAATGCACTGAAACCAAGTTGCATCTTTGTAGTGAGTAAAATGGTTTTATCTATAGGATAAATAAAAATAGCAAATACAGAACAAATAAGTCACAACGACGATTTAATTTTCAGTATATTGCCCATTTTTGTCGTTGTGACATTTATTCTGTATTTGCTATTTTTATTTACATGGTCTTATCTTTATGACCAACCAAAAGAATCTTTTTTCAATGTTTGCTTAAATTAATCAATTAAAGACTTAAAATGTTCACTTGTTCGTTGATAAACTGTATTTTCTAATTAAATGTAAATGTTTCGCAAATATATTTTGATTAAAATAACATTATTTTTCTTAATCCTTTTGTACCTGGTCTCAAGATTTTGACCAGAGGAAAAACAGCTTGAGAATGAGTTTGGTGAAGATCAAAGAAATAGAAAGAGCAATAAGACAAGGATGTTTTTTCCCACCAGATTTATTTCACCCTGTACAGCAAGACGATTGTAAAAGGTCTAGAAGACTTAGCAGGATTTATTATGGATGGATATAACCTTAACATACACTACATAGACGACGCTGTGTTGATAGCAGAAAAGTGACAAAACGATTAAAAAAAAAATTCGCTGAATAGAGGATGAAGAAAGGATAAATTGTAAAAGGAAAGAAAGCATTGGTTGTCATCAAAAGAGACTGGCCAAGTTGCGACTTACGTATCGGAGAAATAAGTTATTGCGCCTATGTAACTATTTTGGTATTATAGCAACAGTCGTCAGAAAATGTGACACTGAAATTCGAAAAAAAAAGCCTTAGTAGTCCTCGCATAGAAATGAATACTACATGGGATCTGTTAATAAAGAAAGAAAAGTAAATAACGGCAAGGCTTCAACAGCGGCAACAGCAGCAGTAGACAAAAAAGAGAAGCCTCTGTGAGTACAGTTAAACGTGACAAGAAATAGCTACAGCAACAGCAACAGCAGGAGTCTTATAAGCAGGCAGATTAGGTTCAAGGTTCCAAGTTCTCCACTCAGAATTGTCCCACGGGACAATAGTACCGTGGATTAAAGTGTTAGTTCGTGAATTAGTACTTGGACTCAGTGGAAATGAGGCAAGCAGTACTAAATGAGATATCCCTATACATAGTCATCAGCGTGAGGACAATTACACCCGTTGATTAAATAAAGGGTTCAGTTTGAAATTACCAGAAGTTTAGACTAGAAATCACAATGACGAAAATGTAACACCAAAGATGAAGACATAATCTAAATGGAAATAATGTAAA
Source organism: Acanthosepion pharaonis (assembly GCA_903632075.3). Lineage (NCBI taxonomy): Eukaryota > Metazoa > Mollusca > Cephalopoda > Sepiida > Sepiidae > Acanthosepion > Acanthosepion pharaonis. The sequence continues at coordinate 4,399,089 of CAHIKZ030001046.1, forward strand.
TAATTCCGAAGATGTATAGAAACTAAACAAAGTATTAAAAGATCCAAAAACACTTTTAGAAACAAAGAAAAAAATAACACATTGCTCCGTAATATCTCGTCTTCTATATGAGGGATCGGCAAGCAATTTCTAATGGCACTCAGCCTCAAATGACATCAGTCCGAAGAAAATACTACTACAACGCAAAGAAGATATTTAACTGCTTCAATTTTAATATATACTAAAGTACATATACAATATATTACTATATAAAATATATTGTAGAACAGGTATATTGACCTTGACTTGTATAAAAATACGCCATCTGTTGTCACACTGAATGAATTTAAAACCCTAAGTCGGCACATAGTTAGCAAATGGTTGCCGACCCCTGCACTGGACTATAGTCTCTTTATAACCATATCTATTAGAGAATTTTAATATATACTAAAGTATATCTACTATATATTACTATATAAAATATATTAGATTAAACGTCACGTCAGATCTAATGATATGAATAATTCAATTACAAAATTACTTACATAATGCTATTCTTTACACGATATAAAATATTTACCGGTGTATTACCAGTTAAAACGAGGATCGGCAACCTACGGCACGCGTGCCACACGTAACACGCCAAGTAATTTCCAATGGCACGCAGCAGCAAATGGTTTCACGAAGTCCGAACCAATAATTACTACAACGCAATGAAGATATTTAGCTGTTTCAATTTTTTATATATTATATATATATATATATATATATATATATATATATATATATATATATATAAGTATATTTGTCACACTGAATGATTTTAAACCCCCAAGTCAGCACATAGTTAGCAAAGGGTTGCCGACCCCTGTTCTATATGACTCTGCTAACGATGGCTGGTGCACTGAGGTAGATCTTATTTATATTTTGATCTAAAATAAATTAATCTTTACCTTAGGTTAAAACAACTGAATGAAAAGAATTGAATGAAGCCCTATCCCTTGACAAGCACAGGGAAATCGAAGTAAGCAAATTGATTGCTGGTAGTGTTCGATACTTCATAACATAATAATTGTTCTCGTGGCAAGAACAAATCGAAGAATGTACGTGTCTGTGTGGATATCATTCGCTGCTTACTGTAACTCTACAACAAATTGGCCTATAAAAACATTTTAAGACTCGATACCAAAAATTATTGATCTTGAGGGCAAGATTCTTCGAAATTTGGAGCAAGCGACAATATGAAAAGCCATATTGATCAGAATGAACAGCTTTCTTTATCAACGAGAAACCTCAGCATTTTGACAACTTCTGCAACCAGCTGTAAAACAAAATCTTTTTGTGCATTAAAATTATCATTTTGTTGCCTTGTTGCATGAAAAACAATATTGAGTTTAGAATAATGAATTAGATTTTAGATTAGCTAAAATATTGGATTAAACTCTTCCCGATTCATTTAAAAATTAAATTAGACAAAATGAAAATGTCATTGGAAAAATAATCTGAAAAAAATAACAAATTTGATTTCAAATATTTTATTTGCCTGAATCTGCCTTTGGGGTCCTCTTCAGAAAAATATTTGAATGTTAACGGCCCTAATATCGTTTTTACAAGCGTCAGAGAATCGTCTAGGTGAATACACACAATAGTGGACTTACAGGTGAACGCGAACAGTATTAAATAACATTTACCGGCCTGAATGTCCGAGAAATTAGAGTTTAAGCAGTAAATTCGACCTTGTCTACCGAACGCTTCTTTGTAGCCTAGCGGTAAGGCACGTCAGCGTATATGACGGTTCCGTATAGGATGCAGGTTCGAATCCTGTCAAAGAACGAAAATTTTCTATGAAAATTTCTCGGACATTCAGGCCGGTAAATGTTATTTAATACTGTTTATCATAAACAGAGCATTTGCTTAAATACTTGTATCTATAAAATAACAACGTTAAACATAATAAAATGTCTTTAATAAATAAATTGTCGGACCTTGTCCATTTCTTAATATATATATATATATATATATATATATATGTGTGTGTGTGTGTGTGTGTGTGTGTGTGTGTGTGTGTTTATAACGAGAATGAAGTCACATTCTCTTAAGTGTAAAAATGGTCCTCAAATATCAGCCTGGTTTTCTCTCTTAGATTACAAATATATATAACAAAGTCTTAATAGATAGATAGATAGATAGATAGATAGATATGAAAACGATGGATAGATAGATAAATATGAATAGACTGAGATAGATAGATAGATAGATAGATCTCATTCAACACACACTTAGGAGAAATATTGAAGAAAAAGACAGGATTCATACACACATAAGCATTACATTAAGTTCTTCGCCATTATATATTTCCCTTTAGCTATCTCTCTCTCTTTCTCTCTCTCTCTCTCTCTCTCTCTCTCTCTCTCTCCTGCCTCCCTCCCTCTCTTTCACTGCAACTGAAAGAAAAGACGAAAAACAGAAAAAGGGAGAAAAGGTTAAGGAGTGAGTCTAAAGATGAAAAACAAAAACGACGAAAGGACAAATAACCATGGCGATTCTACACGTACGCACATACACACGCAGAGGGACGCACACGCCCAGACGCACAAACGCGCACGCACAGAGACACGCACAGAGACACGCACGCACACACGCACACAGAAATTATGAAAAAAAAAACTTTCTCCAATGAAAAGTTCATATAAAAAAAGAAAAATCGAGAAATATCAACAGTCAATTGCTGATATCCCCTGACGAGTGAACGGAGTGATTCCTGGAGATGCTGAAGGTAACATCAATCAGCTAAGTGACAAAGCTATTACTGGTATTAATTATATATATATATATATATATATATAATGCACACACATGCACGCACACACATACACACATATATATATGTGTGTGTGTGCATGTGTATGCATTATATATATATATGGCCTGACGATTGCGTCTAGCATGAAACAGACTGTCGCCTCTAAGTATTGACTTATATGTTCACCTTTATACTTACACACGCTCTATCTCTGATATTGAGCACTTTATCCCATAAATATAGCACATCTTAAGACTATATTTCTTCATATATATATATATATATATATATATATATATATATATATATATAATTATTTATTCGAAAATTATAACGTAAATATGTTATAAAATCACTACAAAAATAGCCATTTTGTTTCAACACCTCTGGTGTCTTATCAAGAGATGATGTTGAATGTAGAATAAAGGGTTTTAAAATGTTCAAATCAATTGACCACCTCTCGCAAGGGGAAACACTGTTACATAAGCTGGAATGACCAATCAAAACACAAGTATACGAGAATTCAAAAAACTTGACAACGAAGTAAGGTTATAATAGCTATTAAATTCTTTAAAGTTGGGGTTAGACTAAAATAGAATTTATGCTAACTAATAAGTATGAAATTATACGATAAAATTTGAAATTAAAAATTACCCATTCTAAAATTTAAATTTAATCTCTATTAAGTTTAAAATTATAAAATTACTGGGGAAAAAAGGAAAAATACATAATTTTATAAGCATCCCATGCTTTTACTAGCGTATACCTTGCGCCATCCATACCTCGCTTCGTTTATACTCACTAATGCCTTACCTCACCTATACTTTACCTCCCACATTATATACACCTATCACTTTTGACTTAACACAGAAACGCAATCCACTTAAATGCGCAGCTGGAATCAGAGGAAAAATGGGAGAAGATCTTAAATGAAAACAAAACATGCTTAAATATTTCATCGACCTTCTTATTTCCCGTTCTCCAAATGATGTGAAATTTACGCCCAGCATTGTTCCACTTTTGTTATATAAAACGACGTATGTAATCTATATTTCTGTCAGTAAATCTTTATCTGCTACCGTTTGTCGTCATCAATGTGTTCTGTCTTATATCGAATTGCATTGTGGATATTCCAAGATCTCACATTTCAGCTGAGAAATTCTCACAAACGTTCTCTATTATAAATACGCCATTCATTCTTCTGGAAGAAAGAAAATGCTGTCGCCCAACGGCTTCAATATGACATCTTTTATTCACTCCATTGTTATCCAACAAATTCGTATCAACCACGTCACTTGAACTCTTTCCAATCAGCGACAACATAAACCTTGTCTCCACTTGTTTGACTGATATGGCTTTCTTTTTTTCACTTTATTATGATCACAAAAGTGTAGACAAAAAGGATTTAACAGAACATGCAAAAATAGGTCTTTTGTTCAAGGAAAACATAATCGCGTGCCAAGAGCCGAGAAAGGGAAGGGAGATAACTCTAATATGAACAACTGATAGTTTCACATGACCTATGAAAATATGCAAAAGAGAAAAATGACATTATTATTTGCTGAAATTAAAGACTACATAATTCTTATTTCATACTTTTTTTATGTTTAAAAGACATATTCTACTGGATTTTTTATTTCGGAAAAGATATTCTACGCGCACACTATTTTCTCGCTGATTTTTAAGGTAAATAGCGAACTCCTCACATTTGGGATATTAGAACAATACAGTCTATCAGCTATTCATCTCTCCTATTTTCGCCTCGTACCAGAATTAAACCACGTAAATAAACTTTTGTCTACAGACGTGCGTGTTGACACAACGCACTCACCCACATCGTCATTAGACAGCTGAGATCGGTAAAGAAAAACACATTCTCCCACCAAAACTCATTCTTATCGCCGGGTATTTTCATTTGGAAAAATACACACACAAGGTCATCGATATACGACACAGGGTTAGGAATTTCATTATTTCATACAATATCTAACCGTAAAAGATATTAAAAAAATGGGTATGAATAACGAATGTATATATAATTGTGACCTGATATTTAATAAAGAATATTAATAATAGATTCTATTAAATTTCTTAAATTCAATTTATTTCTTTAAATTCAATTTATTTCTTTAAATTGAATTTCAATAAATGTCAGCAATGATCGAGCTACATTAAACATTAGAAATAATTTCAGTTCCTTCCATGTTCATTTGTGTTAATGCATCTCACCAAGAAGGCATCTGAACGAGAACAAGTTTCTGTTACAATGTCGAGAAAATAGTACATCAACGAAGAATCAATGCCGAGATAAATGCAGTGAGAATGGATTTACTGCCATCTATGGAATGAGAAATGCTTCAAAATAAATGTTGCGAATGAGACAGAAAAGCTTGCCATTGAATCCTGCTTGATTGCGTCACTTTGATAGACAGCGAAACAAAAGCCATTTCTCAACATTTTCATAGACGCTTGCTTGAAACTAACGGAAAAATATTTTTGTAGTTTACTTCGACTGTGAACGTTTACGATTTCAGATTATAAACAACTAGCAGCTGTACCCATCTGGTCGATCAAAAAAAAACGTCCAATTAAAATGGGGTAAAACAGCATCATGTTTAGATGTAACGGAGTCAGTCTTCTTCAATTAGTTTAAAGTACTTTCATTAAAAACATTTTGAATTAATGCAGTTACTGATATAACAGATGTAGTTTATATTTATTTAATCGAAGTTAGCCGATGACATAAAGGTATCAAATAGGTAACATGAAGACCCACTTCAGACCACAATTATTTTGGAGATTTTGAAATTCAATTTGTCAGTGTGCCATCGGAGATGTAAAAGAGGATACATTTATAAAGCAATTATTAAGTTTGATGAAAATTGGTTGAAAGATCAACAAAAAATAATAAAGAAACCAGTAAAAAATCGCCATTTTTCCGCTAAATTTCCCATGTTTTTTCTTATATGGGTGGGCTTAATTATCAAGTTAAATGACTGTTAAACAATCAACTTATTGTTGGCTACAATTGAGTGAAGTCTGTATTAGATTGCTTAAAAATTGATGGAGTTTTTAGTTTAAAATTTGTGTTGAAATTGATTTATTCATTTTTAGCAGTTTTTCGCTAAACGCAGTAGCGTATAAATAAAAAAAATGAGGTATCGTTGAGCTCGTCATGATGTAAGCAAACTTTAAACCGAGTTTGAACGAAATCGGAGAAAAAAATGAATTTATCGATTTTTGATCGTCTTTATCGATCATTATTTTAAAAAAAATATCGATTTTTACGCTAAGAACAATATATGCGCCAAGTTTGGTCAAAATCGGTTGGATAGATCTCGAGTGAAAAGGTATCCTTTTTCATATATATATATATATATATATATATATATATATAAAATAAATAAATAAAAAAAACGATTGAAAGCCTGACCGTAAAACCATTCAAGCTTCTCCTCTTTCTTTCTCTTCTCGGGCTGCCATCTAGTAAGACGGGCATGCGCATCTGTTTCCCTATAGATGGTGATTTTCTAAGCATAGCTTAGATGTGGCAGAAAGCCACCGAATGAGGATCGAACTCACTACTCAGTCGCAATTGTTTTAGTGAGACAAGCTCATTAAACATTACACCACATCTAGGTAATCATAAATAAGTTTCTAAGCGTAGCTTAGATGTGACACAAGGGCGAAAGTATAGAGGCACCTAGTGAGGATCGAACTCACTATTCAGTTGTAATTGGTCTAGCGAAACAAGCTTGCTAACCATTACACCACATCAAAGTGCCCCCCTCTTCTCTCTATATATATAAGTACATTTGCCATTTATATGCTACAGTTAAAAATATCGATTCGCAAATCAACTCACCCGTGATGAAATTTTGATCATTATTGGATATTCCACTGTTCGAAGCTAAACTTAGTTGTGTTGATGTCTCTCTTAACATAAGGGAGTGGACGACCATATTACCGTGATTCACCGCTCCTAAAAATTTATGGCCGCCATCTACCGAGAATGTCGGTTAGTGTCACTTGAATTTGAAGTCAATTATATATCCCGATTCTTGCTAGAATTGCCCAAGTATACAGAGAATCGTCTCCACATGTTGAGAATTTTAATTCAAAAGTTTCTTTCAATGTAAAAATAAAGCGCTGATATTTTAAGCGAAGATATTCGTCCACCTTATGCATTTAGCTGTTTTTTTTTCTCTTACACAGCCAAGAACTGAACGCATTAATTACAGTTCTCTCTATTCAGGCTTTCCTTTAAGCAGTGCTTCAGGTGTAAAAACAGTGAGAAAATGGTCGTTGCATTTATTCAATCATTTCTTTAAGAACTGTTAGATTGTTTTTGTGTAGGTAACAAAAAATTTCACACTAAAATTGCCGTTACGAATCGGGGAAATTTATTAGATATAAAATCATGAGCAGTTTTACTTTGAAAATACATCCAGCAATTGTGAACGAGATATCTCGTCGGAATCTACAGAATGTTATTTTCTGCATAATTTTTCATTAAATTCTCGAAAGACAATAATTAATATCCTACATGAGCATATTGTATTGTCGAAATTTGAAAAAAGAGCAGTTCTAAATTGAGAAAATAAAAAATCCCCTAAGAGGTTAAAATTGCCAACAATAAATAAATTCATTTAATTTCTCTCTTCATTTGTTTTCCTTTTATTTTAGTATGAAAAAATCGAAGATTTCAACTGAAATGTAATATTTAATATATCTTAGTTAAAATGACAGCAAAGGCCAATTTATATAGAAAACATTGTAACTATGTTTAGTGTCCCAGGTAACATCAACATAGAGGTTCCCCAGGTTCGCCCGACTAGGAACAAGGAAAGTGCTATCAATTAAATGACAATTCGCCTATACGGATAAGGACTATATTTTGGACCCGGCTCTACAGGATATAAAGCAGGAATCAAAACATACACAAATAATAATAATAATAATAATAATTATTATTATTATTATTATTATTATTATTATTATTATTATTATATGTCCGGAGCTAGCAAAAAATGAATATACCCACAGACATAACAAGGTAGCGATATATGTGCACTAGAAGATATGCAAGAAGCACAAAATGGAAACCACTGAGAGATGGTATGAGCATCAACCAGACACATTTACCCAAGATACCGATGTAATTATCCTCTGAAACATGCCAATTCAAACTGACAAGGAAATAAAAGCCAACAGACCTGATATTATAAAAGACAAGAAATTCAGGAAGTGTATGCTTATTGACGTAGCAGTAGCATCTGAGAGAAACACATCCATGAAAATTATCGAGAAATTGTCCAAATACAAGGGCCTGGAGATCGAGATTAACAAGATGTGGGGGATGAAAACTGAGACTGTACCAATAGTAATCGGAGCTCTGGGCCTCGTGAGAAAAAGAATGGACAATTTTACTAACAATGTCTCAGGTAACATCAACATACAAGTTAGCCAGATGATAGCCCTACTAGGAACATCACATATACTAAGAAAAGTGTTATCAATTAAATGACAATTCGCCTAAATGGCCTAAGGACCGTAGTTTGGACTCAGCTCTAAGGATACAAAGCAGGAAACATAACACACAAACAATAATAATAATAATAATAATGGGGAATGAAGACTGATATTCTACCAATAGTAATAGGTGCTCTGAGCCTCGTAAGAAAAGGAATGGACAAGAAAACATCATCGTGGGAAAAAGAATGGTCCCAGGTTACATCAACATACAAGTTGACCAGAAGATCGCCCTACTAGGAACATCATATATACTAAGAAAAGTGCTATGAATTAAATGACAATTCTCCTATATGGCCTAAGGACCATAGTTTGAACCCGGCTCTAAAGGATACAACGCAGAAAACATAACATACACAAATAATAATAATAATAATAATAACAGCAATAAAAATAATAATAATGCATTTCTGCTGCACACTTTGTAAAAGTCGATTTTCTTTCTTCCGCTCGATTTTGTATTCTAAACTTGGATTATTTACTCATTGCACAAACGAAAGATTTTTATTGATCAACTCATCATGTCATTTCGTATTCAGTCTTGTTCAATCAAAATGTCGCACCCTGCAGTAGTTTTGAAAAGCGACAGCTGTAGCTGTCAGAAAAGCTATTCTACTTGATAGAAGACCTCAAACTAAGGTGCAGCGACCTTGAAATGACGACATAATCGAAAAGAACCAACAGTTTATTGATTGTCCCAACAGCTAGCCACACTGTTCGCTTTCTGTTGCTTTTTTTGTTTCCGTTTTTTTTGTTTTTTTTTGGAAGGGAGAGTTTTTATCGCCTGCTCTCACAAAACACTTTCTCTCTTTTCTCTCTCTCTCTCTCTCTCTCTCTCTCTCTCTCTCTCTCTCTCTCTCCTCTATGTCTCTATCTTTCTTTGTCTCTTTCCATCACACACTTTCTCTTATCTCTGTTTAGTTCCCCCCTCTCAGTGTATATTCTTTAGCTTTACGTTCTCTTTTCTAAAGAGAAAACAAATTCTCTTTCATTTACATATTTTGCTCTTTTCTCTTTCGTACGTAGAAAATGTCGAATGGCTGAAGAGGATCACTTTTAGAATATTTGTCAGTCGATCTCTGAGTGATTGCTTTATGCTAAGTCGTGTCATACGTTTACGCATTTCTATACCAACACACATACACACACACACACACACACACACACACATATATATATATATGTGTGTGTGTGTGTGTGTGTGTATGTATGCATAAACTCATACATATATATGAATGTGTATGCCCTAATGATTCACACATACGAATTCGAGGGACAAATTTTCTAAACATGATCCTCTTCAACCATCCAGCATTCAATGTCTCCAAACCTTCCTATCTTTTGTAGCTCTTATTAAGTTTATCTTTTTACTATCCATCCTTCTTCCTTTTACTTCCTATTAATACTTCTCCTTCTTCCTTTTACTTCCTGTTACTATTCTTTATGCTTCCTTTTCCTTCCTATTACTATCCCTCTCTCTTCCTTTTACTTCCTATTTCTATCCCTCCTTCTTCCTTTTAATTCCTATTACTAGACCTCTCTCTTCGTTTTACTTCCAATTACTATCCCTCCCACTTCCTTTTACTTCCTATTTCTATCCCTCCTTCTTCCTTTTACTTCCTATTACTATCCCTCTCTCTTTTTTTACTTCCTATTACTATCCCTCCCACTTCCTTTTACTTCCTATTTCTATCCCTCCTTCTTCCTTTTACTTCCTATTACTATCCCTCTCTCTTTTTACTATTCCTTTTTTTTATTACTATCCCTCCCACTTCCTTTTACTTCCTATTTCTATCCCTCTCTTTTTTTCTTCCTTACTATTTTACTTTTTCCTATTACTATCCCTCTCTCTTTTTTTTACTTCCTATTACTATCCCTCCCACTTCCTTTTACTTCCTATTTCTATCCCTCCTTCAAACTTCCATGCTCTGTTCATAGTATTCCCAGCATCCTTCTGTAAAACCAGATATCAGTGTACATACGACACACATTATTCAAATATATAAACGCATCTCAGACATGACAAATTAGACTTCAATTATATCTGAGATGAAAATGTATGAAAATTACAAAATATTTTCCTGTTTGAAAAGACAAACACAGCAGCGAAGATATGCAAATGTTTATTGCATTTAATCAGATTATATATTACTCTGAACATAATCAATACGAAACGAGTTGGATTTGATTCTAGAATTAACTTAGGGTCTTACGTGTAACAATCAAATGAGACTATACAGTACCCTCTCACCGACTGAAGGTATTTTGTGATTTACAACAGAAAAACCAGGTTCCTACTTGTTAATACAGAAACTAACACCCGTAACAATATATATATATATATATATATATATATATATATATATATATAGGACAGACTGGATTCTATAGCCTTGGATGGCAACTGGTCTAGGAGAAGGACAACTCTGAATTCAAATCTGGAGTGGAGCCCCTAAGGCGGATGGACGGCACTTTATGCTACCTTCCGGCAACTCCTGCAGCTGCGCTGGTACCAAACTGTATTCGTTTATCCCCTCCTTTGGACTCTGCTAGCAAGGCCGAGAGGGGGAACTAGACGTCTGGGCAGCCCTAGTTCTCTATATATATTAAACCAAGGCTCGTAGCGCACTGAGCGCTACTCTATCGTCTCTCGAGACGGACGGATGTCGACGACGACGATATATATATATATATATATATATATATATATATATATATATATATATATATATATATATATATGTGCCTAAAGTTCGTGTGCGCTTTAAAAATTTATAACTTTATTTGTATTTGCGATAGAAATAGTCTGTAAAAAATGTTATAAAGTTTAATGTACCTAGTTTTAAGTATAGTTATTGAATAATTATTTACCACAAAATTTGCAACAATTTTTAGATAAGTAAAAAAATATTTTCTTTTTTTCTAAAATCAATTTGATCCATGGCTTCAACTGAGGAAAAAGTAAACTGTGTCATTTGGTTGGCTGAACAGAAATCTACTATTGCTGTAGAAAGAAAGTTTAGAATTGAATACAATAAAGAACCACTTCATAGGAACACTATTGCTAAATGGATGAAAAAATTTAAAAAGGCAGACTCCGTGGAGGACATGAGAAACTTAAATAAAATTTCAAGAAAACCTTAAAAAATATAGATTTACTTTTTTCTAACCCTTTCAAAAACCTTAAAAAAAGATAGATTTCCTTCTTTCTAATCCTTTTTACAAATTATTTCTATCGCAAATACAAATAAAGTTATACATTTTTTAAAGTGCATACGAACTTTATGGACATCCTGTATATATATATATATATATATATATATATGATGAAATTATTTGGTAAACCGTATGGATAATTCCAAAGAGGATATAAATCCAAAGAGAGATCAATGTAAGAACAGAGCAAACGATTATTAAGAAAGCGGGGACTTTAGAAATCCATGGTAATATTTTATTTCGCGAAACCGATTTCGCTTCAGATTAAATTGTTTCAACAATAAATCGATTTTTATCTATGTTTTTAAAATCCAATTATTATTGAAACTGTTTGGTCTGATGAGGCGAATCCGAAGCATCGGTTTCTCGAAATAAAATATTACCATGGATTTCTAAAGACTCCTTTTTTTATATATATATATATATATATATATATATATATATATATATATTTTGAACCAGAAATGCGAAGTCATGAAACTTTGCATACATATTAAAACATTCCGATTAAGCACATATGAGACTGTATTAAAAAAAATGTACATTTCAATTAACCCCACCACCGATACATTTATAATACCCTTGTTTTTCTTCTCTTCCCCTTCTTCTTCTTCTTCTTCTTCTTCTTCTTCTTCTTCTTCTTCTTCTTCTTCTTCTTCTTCTTTCCTTTCTATCACACCCAACGTTATGTGTCTATTTATTTTTAAAAATAATATAACGTTCATTAGATTTTTTTAATTAAGTGTTGGGAGGTCAATTGATAAAAATCGCCTGAGGAGACCGTAAGGTTGAAACCAAGGCAGCGGATTCAACTGACCTCCTAATTTTTGAAGTTAAAAGCTTACATGTTATTTTTAATTTTATTTTATTTTTTCATACGTGTATTGAGCACTTTTTAATACTACGTTTTCCTGGTCTAATTAAACTCTGACCATATATATATATATATATATATATATATATATATATATATATATATCAAAATAAAAAGAAAGAAGTCAGATTTATAATCCACTGTTCTTTAGCATCTATTTTTAAAACCAGTGCTCGATACACAGTAAAGAACAATATTATAATATTATTATTTAAAATATGTATTCATTGCGACATAGAAATTACCATGTTTCGGAAGTAAAAACTAACCTAATCAAAAAAACTAACTAATCAAAAGAATAGTAAAAAAAAAAACAAGAAAAACTATGTAACTGTAGGAATCCTATAAATTGTCCATTGAATAATAAATGTCTCACAGAATCTATAGTTTACCAATGTACTCATCTCATCTATTGAGAAACCTAATATAAAAAAATTATATTGGTAGCATTAAAAATAATTTTAAATTGAGGTTGAGCCAACATCTTTCTTCCTTCAAAAAATGTGTAACGTAATCAAAGATCCCTATCCAAATATTTTTGGTACCTAAAAGAAACAAATAAAACATCCACAGTAAAATGGAAATTTAAAAAAAAAAACGAGAACTTGTAAGTCTTTAAATGACCCATGTCCTTTGTGACTACATGTTATTAAATTTCTAAAAAAAAAATAAAGATTTATTATTAAATCAAAGAAAGAAAATAACTGGGTTTTTTTTGTAGACACTGCATTATGTTTACTTTAAAAGATAATTAATTAAAAAAAATCATAATTATATATCTATTACTTGATCACAAATAAAAAAGCAGGAAAATATAATTAAATTCCAAAATTTTAAATCTTAATTTTAACAATGCCGTATCTATTATACTAATATATATATAATAAATATAGTATTTTAGATCTTTATAAATAAAAATATAAATATATAAAATATGACTTATTTGAAAGCCCATTTAAGACAAACCCAATGTTTTTTTTATAAAAAAATAAAAGAATAAATAAAAAAATAAATAAAAATGCCAATGTATTGTAATGTATCTTATGTATACCCCTAAAAAAACAAACAGGAATAAGACGTTCTAATATGAGGAAGCCAGTATCAACAGGCAGAAATTACAAACCCACGCCTAACCCTAAACCTATATTTACACTTTGCCATCTTAAATTAGACTTGTATCCTGATTGGTCAAAAAAAGGCAACACCCCTTTAAAATTCTGTAATCCCTTTCCCATCCAACTTAAACTATATATTACTATTTAACTTTAAAAAGTAAATCATTTTTTCGAAAATTAATCAACATCGCTTGAAAATGGAAGAAAAACTTTGATTTTAATGTAAAGGTTAATTTTTACTTCCGAAACATGGTAATTTCTGATGAATACCGCGATGAATATATATTTATAAATTATATATATATATATATATATATTACGTGAAATGGATTAAATCCGAGAAATATTTTAATATATTTTCTTTTTATGGTTACATTTATTTGAGTAAATTCTCTGATTTTTTTTAATTAAATAGTATTAATTCCATTTGCCGGCCTAAATGTTCGAGAAATTTCGTAAAAAATATACCTTCTCCGAGAGGAATCGAATGTATCCTATTCAGAACCATCATTAAGCCTGACGTGCTATGACCGTTCAGCCACAGAGAACTTACGGTTTAGCAAAGCTGGAATTGCACAAACCTCCTCCGATTTTTCTCGATCTATCATATCTGCTCTGAAATTATAGCCTAACGTAAACAATGACAACATATTATATAAAATGGATTAAATCCGACAAATATTTTAATATATTTTCTGTTTACGTTAGGCTACTATATATATATATATATATATATATATATATATTAGCAGTGTGAACAAAGTTCACCACCGAATGGCGACAGTCTGTTTGATTCTAGAATACAATCTTCATGGCGTTTAAGCATGAAACAGACTGTCATCTTTTAGTGTTGAACTCTGTATCTAGACTGCTTACATTTACACACGCCCTCTCTTGGATATTGAGTATTTTACCTTATATATATTCCATACCTTAAAACTATATTTTATCATTCATATATATATATATATATATATATATATATATATATAGATAGATAGATAGATAGATAGATATATCAGTCTGTCTATATATATCTGTCTATTTCTACATCTCCTTCTCTCTAACTGTATTTATCTCCGAGTCCAATCATTTCTTAGAACGATATATAATTTATAAGACATCTTGTAACTTGACGTTTCCCGACACCACATCAAAAACACATTCCTTAATTTGGGGTCTATTTTTCTTGCTTATTTTCATCGCTGCTGATCTTTTGCTAACTTTTGACCGTTTTGTCTTGGCTGCCATTGATAAATTCTTTGCCGCTCATGTCACTGTAATTCTCACAGTCTTTAACTTCAGAATCTGGGATCTGTTCAGAAAAATATAAGAATAAAATACAACATTGATTTTCTTCCAGGAACCTAGATTATTGGTAAAGCCAAATGTTCATGTTTAATTACAAAAAGAAAAAACTTCCTTCAAAAATATAAGCGAAAAGAAAAAAAATGGTTTGATCGATCGAGCCGTGATCTATATTATATATCAAAAAGTAATTTTTCAAAAGCAGGTAGATATGATCTTTGACAAGAATATTTTTCTATCTCAGTGACGGAAGCGTAAGTCTCATTGGGGAGACATTAGTATAAAAAGATTCAAAGTAAAATGCGACAAATCTGAATGTTGCCCAACTTTTTCAGATTTCAATGGACCATTTTCCGAATTCACGTTTTCCTTTCGCGTCAGAAGCAGACGGCTTTTTTATCAAAGAAAAAAATAAACAAGATCTTTTTAGATTTTTATTTTCCCTGCCACAAAATAACAAAGAAAACGTTCTGACTTTCATGTAAGCGAAGGATATATATATATATATATATATATATATATAAAGTCCGACAATTATATCTTCTTTTTATACGTTATTTTTATAGATACAAATATTTACATAAATGTTCTGTTCATAATAAACAGCATTAAAAACATTTACCGGCTTGAATGACTGAGAAATTTCATAAAAAAATATGTGTCCTCCGACAGGAATCGAATCTGTATCGTACACAGAACCATCGTATAGCTACAGAAGAAATAATTCAACCATGCTAACCAGGCGATTCCTCTGTAGCTAAATGATATAGCACGTCAGTTATATATATATATATATTTATTAAAGACATTTTTATGTTTAACGTTCTTTTTTATAGATACAAGTATTTAAGTAAATGCTATGTTTATAATAAACAGTATTAAATAACATTTACCGGCCTGAATGTCCGAGAAATTTTCATAGAAAATATTCGTTCTTTGATAGGATTCGAACCTGCATCCTATACGGAACCGTCATTTACGCTGACGTGCCTTACCGTTCGGTAGACAAGGTCGAATTTACTGCTTATAATATATGACGTCATTTGTTTACATTTGATACGCCAGAGCAGTTATAAATGTACGAGATTCATGGAAGATTGAAGTTTATGGAAGATCTCAACTTAAAGATAAAATAAAAGATAACGAATTAAAGGGAAAAAAAGAAAGGTATAGACTTGAAGTGAAATATCAACATATTTCTACAGATATTTGTTTTTATGACTGCATGTGATAATTAATTCATTTCTCTTGATTAATAAATTAGTTATATAATTTTTTTTTAAATAGTTCATTTTTCTACATGGCAAATGTTAGTTCTTTTGCCTTTACCATTCTCAGATTTTGTTCTTGCTATTATGTCCCACGTAATCATGGGTCTATTGTCACTATCCTTGAATTAACAGTAATATTTAGAAAGAACCGTGTTGTTTTGGCATTTATTGTTACTTAGACTTAGTTTGTGATTGTTAAAACGATATTTCCAACGCGTTTCATGTCAACATTTTTTATAATATTTTATGTTAGCTCTATGTACAATATTCTTAGCCAAACATTGGCCGTTTATGGGATAGATGGTATTGTTTCGGCAGTTACATTTTTATTATTTACTCTTGCCTCGTTATTATTGTTTTGTTTTGTATTTTTTAGTTCGGTCGATAAAGATTTTTCGACTTGTTACTTTCTTCTTTTCTCCCTCTTATTTTATACCTATCTCTTCAGTTACTCCATCTCTCTGTCTTTCTCTCTCAATCTCTCTTATATATATATATATATATTTGTGTGTGTGTGTGTGTGTGTGTGTGTGTGTGTGTGTGTTTTTGTCTATCTAGCTGTCAATATCTGTTACTTTTTCTTTCTTGCTGTCTTTAGCTCGTCTTCTCTATCGCATATCTTCTTACCATCGCTTCTCTCGATTTCATTTTCCCTCTTTTCTCTCGCCTTAGATAAATGAAATCAATACTCGCACGTTGATAAAACATAGACCACATATATCGATTATTTTAATATATTGAAATCACCTTTTGAAGATAGTTATATTGTGGATGGTGGTGTTTATAGACGGGATTATTTTCCCGCAGGTTGTAAGCGTACAGAAGTGTCCAGCGGCGCTTCGGGCTCCTGTTGTGGTCGGCCATGTGCACCAAGTTACAATGAAAAAACAAGGCATCACCTGCAATAACAAAAACAAACATTTTATACAGACAATTAATATCACACTTGGTAAATATTTGTTTGATACTTTATATCGAGAAACCAGGACACCTCGAGGCAGTGTAATGGTTAGCAAGTGTGTCTTGCTAGAACAATTACCACTGAGTGGTGAGTTCGATCCTCACTGGGTGCCACATACTTTCGGCTTTGTGCCACATCTAAGCTACGCTTGGAAAATAACTATTTGGGGCACCTTGAGGCGGTGTAATGGTTAGCAAGTGTGTCTTGCTAGAACAATTATGACTGAGTATTGAGTTCGATCCCCACAGGGTGCCCCATACTTAGAGCCTTGTGCCACATCTAAGCTACGCTTTGAAAATCACTATTTGAGCCATCTTGAGGCGGTGTAATAGTTATCAAGATTGTCTCCCTAGAACAATTACGACTGTAGTAGTGAGTTCGATCCTCCTCGGTGTCTCATATTTTCGCCCTTGTGCCACATCTAAGCTACGCTTGGAAAATCATTATATCGAGAAAATATTCTCTTTTCTTTTATCTATGAGGTCACTATTCGGAAGGCGAGAAATTATCCTTCCAAAATATTGGTCTAAAATTCTTTCTACTGTGTCAACTAAATAAAATAATTTGAAAAAAGGGATAGGAAAAAAAAAGAACCCAAGAAATGATCAAAAAAATAAAGGCAAAAAATTATAACGAATATAAATCGATTGTTTTTATCTTATAATCAAAGAATTTCGAAATTAAGTCTATTCTAATTATTAAATACATGGCTTCATTTTTATAACCGATTGCAATTTTCATTTCGTTTTAGCGTTTCATGTTTTTCTGGTCACAACATTTCGGCTGATGTTTTCTTCCGCCTTCCTCAAGGTGTGTTAGAATTTTTTTTCAAAGGCACAAAATCACTTTAGTTTAACACGTCTACAGGATCACAAACAGCAAAACAAAATCGTGAGGTAAAATGAAACCAGAAAAAGAAAATGGAAAGCAGAGTTGAAGATGTAACAAGGTTTGCATTCAATTACTCGCCAAAGATGAACACCACGAATGGGAAGATATACATTGTTATGGGCTCCTCCCCTTTTTCATATAAGTGGACTCGACCAGAGTGTTACTTGGACTGCTGCCGTTAAATATCCAGAGTCAGTCAGAATAGGGGGGGAGTGGACAGTGATTGAGTTGGAGGTAGAGTAATAGTGTGAGGTAACCGCTTATAGAAGTCTCAGTTACAAGCACGTAGACTCTAAGGAAGTCCTACTTCGAGACTGTATATATATATATATATATATATATATATATATTATTATTATTATTATTATTATTGCTACTAACCGCGTTCCTGGATTTACTAACAATATTACCCTTTGTATTATTGTGTAAATACATTTTATTTCTTAAATTTATTCTTGCGTTTGTCATTCATTGGGGACCGAATTTCGTCTCGGAATCCACGACAAATTGGCGACGAAGATTCGAACCCACGCGGAAAAGAAAAAATCAACAAAAGAAAAATCTTCCTTCGTCGTCCAACAAACAAATTGGCGACGAAGATTCGAACTCACGCGGAAAAGAAAAGATACTCACGCGGAAAAGAAAAGATCAACAAAAGAAAAATCTTCTCTCGTCGTCCAACAAGCAAATTGGCACACACAGGGAAAAAAAATAACAAATTCGCGCCGAGCGATTCGAACTCACACAAGAAGAAACAGAAAAATCCGTCCCTCGTCCACAACAAATTAACGACAAAGAGTTACGTGGAGTAAAAATACGTAAAATTTGAGTTATCATGGAAGATTTTAAAAATATTTTGGTAGAACTGATAAAATACCAAAATGATCAATAATTACAACTACAAGAAAGAATGGAAGAAAAATGGCAAAAGCAATTATTTCAAACGCAAAAGGAAAATATAGAAAGACAAATAGAGCTCCAGGAACTAATATTGAAAGTAGCGGGCAACAAGCAATTAGATATTGAAAAAGAAGCAACATTTTCGCAAGACGCAGTGTGGAAAACCATAGAGATTTTCAAATATTCTCCAGATGAGGACAAAAATTTTGGAGATTACTTCAGAAGACATGAAGACATCTTTAACATTGACTGTCAAAATTGGACAGAAGCAAAAAAGCTACGTCTATTGCTTAGAAAATTAAGAACCGAAGAATATACAAAGTTCGTGGATTATATCTTGCCAAAAAAGACGAACGAATTAACATTTGACGAAGCAGTGACATGTCTTAAAGAACTCTTCAGCCCGAAAACATCACTCTTCCACAGGAGGTGGAAATGCCTTAACCTGGTAAAGGGCGATAATGAAGCTTATTCCACGTTTGCCGCAATCGTAAATAAACATTGTGACGACTTTAAACTAGCGGAATTAACCCCGAACAATTTCAAATGTCTCATCTTTGTTCAAGGGTTAGTTTCTACAAAAAATAGCGAAATGCACAGAAGAATGCTTGAAAAATGATAAAATGAACCGGGTCTAACATTACAGCAATTATCGGAAGATTGCCAGATATGTTTAAGTATAAAGAAAGACGCAAAGGACATTGAAGAATCAGCTGTTTCGCATATACGTAAGTTAAACAAAAGTCTACGTTCTTCACCCTCCCCGGAAAGAAAACTAAAATTTTACGACAATGAAAAAAGATTCTCACCCTCCCCGAAAAGAAAAAGAAAATTTTATAAGAGGAAAAGTACAACATACAGGATAAATTATGACGAATATCGGAACAAATTACCCCCCCCCATCAGCATGTTATCGATGTGGAGGACTACATTGGAACAAAGATTGCCGCTTTAAATATAAAAACAGTCTTGAATGTGGAAAAAAGGGCCACACGGCATCCCAATGTAGAAATAGAAAAGATACTAATAGAATAAGAGCTACAAGGATGAATAACGATGACAACACCAACGGAAAGAAATATGTGGAACTGGAAATTTTAAATAAAAAGTTTAAATTACAACTAGATTCAGGTTCCGACCTCACGATAATCAACTTACAGACATGGAGAAACCTCAACAGACCTACCATGTTACACACACAAAAAATTGCCAAGTCGGTTACAGGCAAACGAATAAAATTTGCGAGAGAAATAATCGTGAGTGTTAAATTTCACGGCAAAACAAAAAAACTTAAGATATACGTTATGAAAGATACTGAAAATCTAGTAGGTATCGACTGGATGCAGAAGCTCAACGTTTGGGACCTACCTATCAACTCTTTTTGCAAAAAGTTAGAGGTTGAACCATCAGATACTATAAAATTGAAGGAGGAATTATATAATCAATTTCCTGAAGTATTTTCAAACTGGTTGGAACGATGCAACAAATTTAAGGCCAAAATAGAATTAAAAGAAAACGTCCAACCAATTTTTAAAAAGAAGCGAAATGTACTATTCGCTACTATAGAAAAAATAGACAAAGAATTGGAGAGACTTGAACAAACTGGGATTCTATCAAAAACAGAGTTTAGCGAGTGGACAGCGCCGGTGGTTTATGTAAAAAAGTCAGGAGAAATCCGCGTATGAGCAGATTTTTCGACGGGACTCAACAAGGCGATAAAAGACCACCATTACCCACTACCGAGCCAGAATAAATATTTACAAAGCTTAACGGCGGTAAGATATTTCCAAAAATAGATCTAAGTGAGGCTTATCTACAAATCCCAGTACAAGAAGAGAGTACGAAAATCCTTTGCATTAATACGCACAAAGGGTTGTACAAATTCAACAGACTACCATTCGGAGTAAAAGTTGCACCAGCAATTTTTCAGCAAACGATAGACACAATACTCACGGGCCAGAATTTCGCGACCGCTTATCTGGATGATATTCTAATTAAGAGCGACAATGTTGAAGAGCACACATCACACATAAAGGAAGTTTTCAGAAGACTTCAGGACTTTGGGTTCAAAGTAAAAGGAGAAAAGTGTGATTTTTTTCCTAAATGAAATCAAATATTTAGGTCAGATAATAAATGAAAATGACAGGAAACCGGACCCAGAGAGGGCATCGGCAATTAAAAATATGCCAGAACCAAAAAATGTTGCAGAACTACAAAGTTTTCTGGGCCTAGCTAACTACTATGGCGAATTTATTGATAATATGCATAAACTGAGGGCTCCACTAAATGAGTTACTAAAAAAAGAAGAATTGGAATTGGACAGAGGACTGTAAAAAGCATTTAAGGAAATAATACAAAAATACTAACTCCCCTAAAAAGGGATCTAAGGAGGGGGTGTTATGGGGTCCTCCCTTTTTTCATATAAGTGGACTCGACCAGAGTGTTACTTGGACTGCTGCCGTTAAATACCCTGAGTCAGTCAGAATATAGAGAGAGAGCGAGCGAGCGAGAGTGAGCAGAGATTGTGATTGATTTGGAGGTAGAGTAATAGTGTGAGGTAACCACTTGTAGAAGTCTCTGTTACAAGCACGTAGACTCTAAGGAAGTCCTATCCGAGACTGTATATATATATATATATATATATATATATATATATATATATATTATTATTGCTACTAACCGCCTTCCTGGATTTACTAACAGTATTACCCTTTGTATTATTGTGTAAATACATTTTATTTCTTATATTTAATTCTTGCGTTTCTCATTCATTGGAGACCGAATTTCATCTCGGAATCCACAACAGTTATAGAATTTTCTTCTCTAACGTACTTCATCTAATGTAATTTATATAACATATATGATATCTCTATCTATAATAGCTGCATTTGTCACAAGTGGGAAAAATTTAAATCTTCATGGCACTTTACGACAATTGGCTCATTCGCTTGCTTAAACTCAACGTTGATTCTGATTCCGCAGAACTGGGTTGGATGTGAAAAGTATTTGTTGTTAACAATCTTTTTTCATTCGGTTTTTCCAGTTACGAGTCCTTTTTTAAAGCTGATCGTTTTGTGTTCATTTTGTTTAGTTCTTTTTTTCGTAACAGATTTAATGTTTAATATAGAGCTTAGAAAAAATTCGCAGTGTGAGATAGGCAAGAAGTAAGACATGTAGCAACATCAGCACGGCAAAGGACACTCCTTTAAAGGCAAGGAAGGGCAAAAATATTTTAAGTCAAGGGATAGCGATTGCTGTATGAGTCGTACGATTTTTGAATCAAGCACGGTCAACGCCGGGCCATGCTGCTGGTACTTTATATAACTAATGTACTTTAGCTAATGTACTTTTTCTCTGATGTACTTTGAAATTTGTTAAATTCGATTCTGCATGTGTGTTTTCTGACGCAACCTCTAATAGTTCTGGTAATAAAATTGATAATAAATTTGGCACTTGATTCTTCGAATGTCTCTTTGCTTTCAACCGAAGCTCAAGATGTTAATGCTACGTGACATGTTTCTTATTTTATTTTGTTTAATGTTCCAGGTTAGAAGGATGTTCTCTGCAATTCAAACTTCACTCTTCTATTATTTTGATTGAATTATCTCTGCTACCGACTCATTAGCAGAAGCCAGCTTTATTTTCTTTCATGACAAGTTTCAAGAACAGAGGCTTTTCTTGTTACACTTCATTCCGGGTTAATAATTGAACCAGATCAATCATTCACTTTACTCAATTTAATTAAGTTTCTTGGTTTTCGTTAAGACAATAAAACAAATAAGCCCATAGCTATGAAACTGACAATTCTACAAAATAATTTCGGATACAAGTAGTTTGTTTCTTTTCTTTTCTTTTTTTTTTTTAAATTTCTTCCATTGTAATCATCTATCTTTTGTTCATGTCAAAGCGAAGCACTCAGGTTAGTAATCAGTAAATGATAAGATTTCTAGAGAGTTCCGTTTATAAACATTTACATTAAATAGTGAAGCTTATTTGGCCGGAGTTGGGCGGGCGCAAGGTTAATGAAAACGAAAAATTTATTTAAAAAACAAATTACATGATACTTTGGTCTTCTTGCTCATATATATATATATATATATATATATATATATATATATATATATATCAAATATTTACTTAGATTATCTACTAAATTAACCTAGTCTGGCAAAGGTTATCGAATAACCAGTAAAATTCGAAATCACTAGCAGTGATCTGCGAGACTATCTTTATAACAATTGTTCCAACAGAACGATCTCTATGCAGATATTTAAAGTTTGGCATGATAATTGAGCATGTAGTAAATATAAAAATAGACTTTCCTAACAATAAGTGATTTTCCTCTGCGGTAGGCGACTATATATTTACCTAATTATGTGCCTTGGCATAACATCCAGTAATCACATATAGAGTGCGATGGGTCGCCATTTTATATTTTTAATTTCATGCGTGTTGCTCGTTTTTTATTTTGTCGACTGCATAGTACAGTAGGGTCAGTTGAGCAGCGTCTGTGAGAAAAAGAGCACCATGACGCAATTCACTCCACCAGAAATTTGGAAACGGCATGCTGTACTGCTTGGTATTCGCGCCGGAAGCTCCAATACAAACATTTCAGAGGGTTTGGGTATCAATTTGAGGATATTACAGAGGATTTAGAAAGAGTTGGATGAGTCTAATGGCGATTACGAAGGTGTTTGGAGTGATCACTAGTGATGCCAATGTTATGCCTCTATTCATCTTCCCACAGAGCGTCAGAATCAACACGGAGACCTACGTCAAGCGCCTTGAGGAGATAGTGCTGCCCTGGGTCAAGAGGGTGGAAGACTGGAAGACCCTATGTCTGGCAGTAGAAATTTGCACCATGCCACACAAGCAGAAGAACACAGTCATGGGTGTCAGACAATTTCTGCGACTACATCACCCCCTTACATATGGCCATCTAATTCTCCAGACTGCAACCCCCTTGCGTGGGGCGCAGTTGAGCGAAAGATCAACAAAACTCCATGTAAGACCAAAGATGAACTAAAGGCAAAGATTATGGCAGCATTTACCAAGTTAAACAAGGAGACAGTCCAGAAGAGTCGCAGGAGATTCCGAGGTCGTCTGGAGGCCGTAGTTGAAGCCAATGATGATTTTATTGAATAATTTTACTCTTTAGCATTTCAAGATATTTTTGTGTAATTTTGGTAAAATTTAAAATGAGACGTCTTGGATTTTTGCTTTTTGCGTAATTTAGGCGACAATTTATCCATCGCACTCTGTACCTCAAATATTGAGAGAAAAAATATTGTGTTGTCTCAATTTTTCAAGTGTGGGAGAATTTGCTTGCCTCAAAAATCGTCTTTCAGAATTCTACATTTTATCCAGATCGGTCAACAATCTCTGGAACCATGAGGAATCTCTGGAATCATGAGGAATATGCCGCGAAAAGAAATCAACATCTGACGTATCCTTGTGTATTTGGCGGGCTGTTCGTGTGGAGTGAGTGAGTGCGATTGTGTGTATGTTGGGATGTGGGTGACACCGCTATTTATACACCTGGCGGAAAACATATATTCATAAGCCCAGATTCTCACGCTCGAACCTCGATGTCGGTAGTAACTCATTTTCTTTCTATATGACAAAATGTTAACGATTTCTCGACTAAAGATTTTCAAGAAAAATTATGCTGTGCACGAAGAATAATTATTTTGTAATATACAGCATTATTTCTCATGAACAATGTCTATTAAGTGTTTAGAGGCATAAAATTTTATTTTCAAAAGAGATTTGAGCGCAAAGTGTCATTTGATTTGTTTGAGAATCTTGCTCAAGAATCTGATTTTTTTTATATATTATTTTTACTACTGTTCACGCAATACAAGACCCAAGAGCCACTCAAGGTAGAGGGTTACTGCTTTGTGTTGTATGATCATAAGGGCAAGAAGCAAAGTTATTTAGGCTATACAGGAAAGATAACAGCTAACCCTAGATATGAAGTGGTCAAGATTTAATTAGTGAGTAAAATTCCAAAATTTCAAAGTATAGTGCGGAAACAGTCTTTAGAAGAAATCGGAAGCCAATTCTAAACAGGAAACAAGAGATAAACCTCTGCTGTTGTTCAAAAGTATCTCAAACTTGATAAAATGCTTAGATAGATAGATAGATAGATAGATACGAACAGACTGAGTAGATAGATAGATAGATAGATAGATAGATAGATAGATAGATAGATACGAACAGACTGAGTAGATAGATAGATAGATAGAAAGGTTATGGTATTTCTGTGCGAATTTTCAACTGATTCAATCTTTCTTATCAAATCGCGAAATGAAATGAAATTTGTCTTGAATGGCAATTCTTCTAGATCTTTCTGCATTAATGCAGACGTTCCCCAGGGCTCTATTCTTGTACCTACACTGTTCCTAATTATTATCACTGACCTTCCTGATGTCACCAATTATCAGCTCGGTATCTATGCTGATGTTGCAACCATTTACTTGATAGTAGGTCTGATCGGTTCGATAAGGTCAAATTGGCAACATCTCAAAATGACCAACAATCTGTTGTTAAACTGGGCAAGAAATAACTTGTTAATTTCAACACCTCCAAAACGAAACGGTTCTTTTTTAATCGTCTAAGAGAACCCTTTTTACCTTACATCACCATGGCTGATGCTAACCTCCACGAAAATGAATCATCGTGCCTTCTCGGAATAATGTTTTCCGTTTTCATGAAGCAGAAAGAGTATATTGCTAAGTTTGCAGCTAGGAAACTTGGTTCACTGTATCGAGTTAGACAATTGTCTATCTTACATATCTATAAGTCTACCATTCACTCTTGCTTTGAATATTACTGCCACATCTGGTGCTCCTGCTATATATTTAGATATTTTTGATAAAATCCAAAGAAACTGCAATTCTATTAGTCCTAACCTGACATCTCGGTTTTAGCCCCTTTTCCATCACTGTAACGTAGCTTCCATGTGTATTTTCTATAAATACTTTTATGGTAAATGTTCTGATTAACTTTATGAATTTAAGCGCAGTACTAGATTGTCAGGCAGGTCTCATCATTTTACAGCTGAAATGGATAGATGAAACCGTAAGTTCTATGCTAGCAGTTTCTTCTTTTACACTTTTCGCTTATAGAACCCCAGCTTCTTGCTTCCCAGTCAAGTTTGGTTTTCAAAAATTTAAATGCAATGTCAATGATTATCTTGTCTTCTTTATTATTGTTCTTTTATTGTTTTCTCTCTTTAGTGTTTCTTTTTCTATTCTCTAACACTCCTTACGTCTTAACGGCTTTATTGCCTTGCTTGGGGTTAAAAGAAATCTTCGAAACAGACGCAATTCTCGTGAAATCAAAATCACTTTCATAAGCTTATGTAGCTTCCATGCGATATGCAGTGTCAATATTTTGAGCTTCAGCAAGAATTTCCTAATTTGTGATATGGTCAAGAAAAAACGTCGTTAAGAATTCTGTGATCGTGAAGCATGACAATCTCATTTAAGGTGGAAATTGAATTTCATTTCTTTAAAACAAAACAACGCTAATGGATGTTGTCGACGACGATTCCTTCGTGTGTTTGCAAATGAGAGAAAAAATCTTTAGTGACTTCATTTTCTCGATTCTCTCTAAGACCAACGTCTTAATTTAATCTAATTTCACTTTTCACTTTACGCCTAATCACCATTGCTTCACAATCACAAAATCACAGGCGTTTTTTGTTTTGTGAAAGGAAGTGTCAACAGTTAAACAGTAAAGATTGTGTTTGTGAATGACTGGCTGTTTACGTGCCTAGAATGTAGACATTTGTTTAAATGTAAAAGACTATTTCACTTCTCATGTATATTTACACGAACGTATTGGCGGGCATGCTATGACTTGAACAACGTTCAAATATATATATATATATGTGTGTGTGTGTGTGTGTGTGTGTGTGTGTGTGTGTGTGTGTGTGTGTGTGTGATATATAAATATATATATATGGCGTGAAGCAACTGGATGTCTAGCCACACTGATGAGCAGCGAAACTGTCTGTCTGTGAATGAATATATATATATATATATATATATATATATATATATATATATATATATAGTCCAGGCAATGAATCCGTTGATATATCATCCAAGTGGATCCTAATGATATAAAATATTAAAATTGAACCAGAAAAAAGAGCTCAATGTATTTAATATAATAAAGCATATAAATCCAAAATTACCTCATAACGTCTATGCATTAGCATTTTTCGATTCGAAATATGCTAATGCACAGACGTTAGTTGAAATAGTCTATTCTCATTAGGTAATTTGGGATTTTTATTATTAATTATATATATATATATATATATATATATATATATATATATATATATATATAGATGCTTAGGTTTAAGCATCGAAACAATTAAGCAGCTTTGTAGTGATTACTTGTTTGCCTGTACGTAATAACTTATAATAAATAACTATTGATCTTCTTTTGTATTGAGCCCTCTTTTAAGTTAATGTTATGAACGTTTGAATTTATATTATTTTATCTCATTACACACACACACATATATATATATATATATATATATATATATATATATATATATATATATATATATATATATATATATATTTTGAAACAGTGCATGTGTTTGCGAAAAAAGTGAATGCCTTTTAGTGAGTGTGTACATGTGTAAGTTTATGCATGTATATATATTGTTTGCTTTGTATTATTTTGTTCTTTTTCTTCCTTTTCTTATTGCTTAGTGGAAACTTTGTCAATTCTGTTTGTTGGGCATTTTTTTCTAATTACAATTAACCATGGCCAATTACTCTAGAATATCCACAATCACAAGAATCCACTTGTTTCGCATTCAGCTTGTGTTGTCAATTTGTTGTTATTATCCTACCTTTTCTGCCAAGAAATCTGTTAAGTCGTGCTGTTCAGGACTATAAAAGAAAGGACATAATCCTTCCTATTTCACGTTTTTGCTAGCAACAACATCAGGAATTGTCTCAACTGGGAAAGATTTGTTTTCTCCGGCAAACCGACTAGTTAATTTCAAACAAACCATGTGGAATCACATGCACGCAAACACTACAGTTAAGTACTTAAATGTTTTATTCCCTTTTCTATTTCTGAACTAACCATACACACATAAATATTATTTTTTCTTTCTCTTCTGTTATGAGATAAGTTTTTCTTTACATAAAAATATATGCATAAAATTTATCCACGTACTGAACATTTATTTCTTTTGAAAATGTTGAATTCAATTACTTTAAATGTTTTCCATCTCAACCATAACAAGTAGTAATTTCTCCCATATATAATGGGAGAAATTACTTTTTCTAATGTTCACCCCATACAGAGCGAAAGAGCCACTCAAGGTAGAGGGTTACTGTGTAGTGTTGTATGAACATAAGAAAAGGCAAGAAGTGCATTTCATGAGGGTTATGTAGGAAAGATAACGGTTAATCCTAGACTTGCAGAGGTCGAGATTGTAGTGATTGGAAAAAACATCTTGTCGGGAGTCTGTTCCACACAGCAGCAGTTCTTGAGAAAAAACTTTCTAAATTGAAGTTACTCCTTACTAATGGAATGCAAAGGGAAACGGGGATGATTCATCCTTGTGTACGTTACATTGCGGGTGCCAGTTGCAAATATCAGTGCTGTTGAAAGCAAGGGATGTAGCTCATCAGAACATATGCCATGGAAATAGTGATAGAGTCTGTGGGGAAAAAGTTTGTAGGGTGTAAAATAATTTATCACCCACAAACTATCAAGACAAGCAAGTTAGCTCCCTGTGACGCGCGAGAAAGTTCTATCGCCGGAGTCGATCATTCAAATCTACAAATCAACCATTCGCCCCTGCATGGAGTATTACTGCCATATATGGTCTGGAGCCCCTTCTGTTTGTCTTAAAGTTCTTGATGAAATCCAGAGACGAATATGCAATGCAATTGGCCCTGATCTAGCATCTCGTCTGCAGTGACTCTCTCACAGACGTGCCGTCGCTTTTCTCTGTCTTTTTTGCAAATACTTCCATGATAACTACTCCGATGAGCTGCTTTCGCTGGTTCCCAGACTTCATAAATTTAAGCGTTCATCTAGGCTGGAATCTCGCTCTCACCCTTTCACTGTCGAAACTGTTAAATGTAGCCGTCTCTTCTACTCCAATAGCTTCATGTCTCGCACTTCTCACCTATGGAACTCCCTTCCCTATTCCAGTTTCACTGAGAGCTATAATCTCCAACTATTCAAATGTAATGTCAATCGACGTCTCCAGATGCACTGATCTATCCACTATCCTTCTCTTCAGCCTTTCTTCTATAACTCCTATTTGCTCTCGCTCCAACTCTCTGTAACCCTTTGCATGCTAGTGGCTTCCCGCCTTGCTTAGGAAAAAAGTGAATGATGGAGAGATGACAGCAATAGTTCATTTTTTTATCTGATCTGGCCATTGTAAAAATACAACATAGCAGGAGGAGTTAGATCATTACTGGAGTGGTACAATGTACTGACCCTTTTTCCATCATATCAAACCTTTTATTTAGTCCACGGGAGTAGATTTTTCTAAATCTATTCGCTATGCCTTTTGGTGGGGTCTCAGTTAATTCCCTTTAGTAACTTAATAACACCCCCACAGTTTTTTTTCCTTCTGTTGTGGCCAGGCATTGAACTCACAACTCTTTGTCTCAAGTCACTTTTTGAGTTACTCAAACAACGCTTTTATCCATTGGGCCATGTGGCAATAATGGTAGAAACAACTGTCTGAACGATGTAAAGAATACAATACTTAATCTCAGAAATAAATACAAACCCTGAATAAGGCCGGAGCGTACAACGGCCGAAACGTCGTGTATATGGCAATAATAATGAAGACAACAATCCGAACGATGTAAATAGCGTCAATAGTTACAATACTTCATCTCAGAAATAAAGACAAACCCTGAAGAAGGCCGGAGCGTACAACGGCCGAAACATCGTGTATATGTCAATAATAGTGAAGACAACAATCCGAACGATATAAATAGTTGCAATACTTCATCTCAGAAATATAGATAGAAAACATTATGTATGCAAAAGTTATTACACAGCTAAGAAGATGCATAACTCTGGAAGAAATCAAAGTTGTAGATAATTACTTTTCCTATATCTTGTTCAATCTAGCTTTTGCAGTGTGTCTCACTATCTAAAGCTCTTAATCCACTTGATATTACAAAAAGAGGCCATCTTCGTTTCTCGATGATAACGCCCAAACTAAAAAACTTGCATCAATCACAAGGATCGCATTGGATAAATTAGTAATAAAGTTTGTTTGTTTTTTAATCTTATGACTGGCGTACTATGAAAGAAATTTGACTGTGTATATATGTAAACTTGTTTATGTTACTAATCTAAATTTCATCGAATAATGCTTGCTTTTAATTGCTGGATTTATAAAGAAAATAATTTCTAATTTAAATCTCTAATTGTATTATCGTATGCAAATTAGATAAACAAGTATAAATAGAGAACAACTGGCGAACATAGGGTGGCTATGCCTGGCAAACCTGGTTGCTATTCAGGACACGAGGAACTGTACTACGACTACTACTACTACACAGAGAGATATGCAAAACATAACACTAATATATACTATAAATAGTAAAATATGTTGTTTCTTACCTAAAACTGCTGGGATGGAACCATCGAAATAAACTGAGTCCAAAGGAACCAGGTATAGAAAAAGGTTAAAAATAAATGGTATAGATTATTGAATGAAAGCTCACGTTCAAAAAAAGATCGCTATATTGTGTAAATATATTCGTGTTTACTTGCTTAAGTTTGTAGTCATGAGTTTAGCGAAAATAGACATCAACAGAATGAGTATATCATGCAATAAAATGAAAAGCCTCAACAGCAACTAAAAGTTTTACTGGATGACTACAAGTGATTTCAACTGGAGAGCAACTTGACTTAACCAACGACACTTTATCTTTAACCAAACGAACAAGATTTTTACAACAATAATTAAGTGCTGTAAAACCCACACTTAATATTCGAGAAATTATTTGAATTATTCAGTCAGTTATATGCCATGCGTGATACACGCTTAGGCAATCATGTATCTTTCGATAGATGACTGACGAGGGAGATTTTTATTCCTGCAGTAGGTTGCCATTTCTTTCTGCGGTAGACCAGTTGCCATCCAAGGCTACAGAACCCGGTATGTCCCGCTATTTACCCATAGATGGTGGGAGAAGAGGATTCATACCTTTCCCAAGAATACTAGCATGTAAGTGAATGTAATGGATTTGACTGGAATTCGAACTCGGCTCTCCGATTCCTCAATCCGAGCCGCTATCCATTATTCCTCCGTTTGGATTATTATCTTCTCGAAATATTTGGTTCATACATTCTTCAGCCCTCCAAGTATTGTCTAAAATTATGAGATTAAATATTGTTGCTTATTAATTTTTACTGTTGCTGGTTGATATCTTGTGGAGAGTGTTTGATAGGAAGAGTTTGTGGATGAGTTTAGTGACTACTTTTCCTACATTTGTTTTTACGTTTTTGTTGTAAGGTTGGGTGAACCGTATAACATTTCTTTTTCTGTTGGCTTGTTTTTATATTGCGTAGTGTGTTGCCGAAAAACACTAGATTTTAGGGCTGTTTCATAATCATTCTTGCCTTCGTTGAAGTTGGTTTCATTGGAAGAGTTATCAGATAACCTGCGGTTATTTAATTATGGGATCAAGCAAATCACAAAATCCCGCACAATTTCAAACGTGTATCTTTATCAATGTTATTTCTATCCCAAAATTTCGGCTGCTGTCTACTTCGACCTCCGAATATTAAATATGTTACTCATTTACAGACGGTCATAGATTCGAATTCATACTAACGATGTTTTAATAAAATTTTAAAAATAAATATAATAACAGATTATTCAATATATTTACTTAAATAGGTTGAATAGTCTACGATATAAATACAATAAGAAAATGAAAGCTTACGTTTGTAATAAGGGTAATTCGACCCTCTGGGGGTAGCATAGCGACTCTTAGCTGTGAAGGTCTGAACTAGTGAAAATAAAGACTACGACTTGTCATATCATTCACTATTTCCATGAAAAATGTTCTGACAAGCTCCATTCTTTAGTTCCACCAGTTCAGACCTTCACAGCTAACAATCGCCATGCTATGCTCACAGAGCCGAGTCATTTTCTTCACATTCCATCTGCAAGAAGGGAGCTCCTCCCAGACAACTTCTTCCCAGGAACAAAATTCCCGCGTAAATGTTTTCTCGGACATTAAACACTTCAAGTCTAGGAACAGTAGCTATCTATCCTCTCTATCCTAATAGTATTCATTTTCTCCTTTTAGGTCCATACTACACACTTCATTCAATAAATCCGTGTGACCCTTGGGCCTTGTATTGGGTAGAAGTGGAATTTAAACTGAGAAGGTCAGAGTATGTATAAATAATAATTTGCAGATAAAGAAAGAAAATCCTCACTATTTATATTATTCGGACTATTGCCCTCATCTTTGTCGCCATATTTATTACAACGTTTCGGCCGTTGTACGCTCCGGCCTTCTTCAGGTGGTTGGCATGTCGAACGGAACCCTTTATTTCGCTCACTGCGGTAGACTGTTCTAGTTCCACGTGCCATGTTTAATGGATGCCAGTTATCAGCTATCTCCTGTTAATTCCCCTCTCCACTGCCTTAACCGAGTGTTGAACTCACACTCTTTGGGTTCTGTCATCCATTAAACATGGCACGTAGAACTAGAACAGTCTACCGCAGTGAGCGAAATAAAGGGTTCCGTTCGACATGCCAACCACCTGAAGAAGGCCGGAGCGTACAACGGCCGAAACGTTGTAATAAATATGGCGAAAAGATGAGGGCACTAGTCCGAATAATATAAATAGTGTGCATAATACCTCATCTCAGAAATATAGACAGATAAATAAAATCTAATTTTGCTCCGCTATCCGAAGGAGAAAATTGGTTTGGGGGGGGGGGGTCTAAAAGTGCTTATTAGTCTTGAATGCGTAATACATTCCGTCGATAACGAATTACTTAAAGCAAACTTACTTTAGATATCATGTCAAATATTCTTTATATAATATTTAATACTATATTATATTATATTGTATTATATTATATTATTTGCAAATAAATAAAGAAATAAAGAGTAACTGCTCTGCAATTATAAGTTTAATTTATTTCTATCTAAAATTACCAGATGCGGCATAAGTATTTTCCCATTATTTAAACAAAACTTTACCAGTTATTTAAGCATAAATTGAAATATATTCGTAAAAGTAATTTGAAATTTTGCATAAGGCTCATTAACATTATTTTTTGCTATTGCCTGCAGTTTAATTAAATATGGCGTCTCAAACAAAACATGATCAAATTATCGCATTGAAAATGACTGGTATGAAGAATTGTGAGGTGATAAAACAG
Organism: Acanthosepion pharaonis; assembly: GCA_903632075.3. Lineage (NCBI taxonomy): Eukaryota > Metazoa > Mollusca > Cephalopoda > Sepiida > Sepiidae > Acanthosepion > Acanthosepion pharaonis. The sequence continues at coordinate 4,432,376 of CAHIKZ030001046.1, forward strand.
TTGAATATTTGCAGAAAAACTGTTTTTAATGTGTGGAAAAAAATTTCAAGGAAGCAAACAACCTTACCAAATTCATTTACAGGAAGAAATCTTCCAGTTCGTACTACAAGAGTCACTGAAGCCGTCAAGAAGTGAAGAGAAATTTGCGAAGAAGCATTGGAGAGCCGGCAAAATAACTGGATATTTCGGATAAGTCGCTAAGGAGAATTGTAAAAGAGGATTTAAGGCTAAAACCACACAAGATTAATGACAACAGCTGCCCTCAAGTGTCTCCAAGCAGAAATAGTTTGATAAAGAGAAGAAAATGTTAGAGCAGGTGCAACATGCCGCACACAAATTCTTTGTTTGGCCGGACGAGAAGTTTCGGCTGTGAATGCTGTGATCAGCTACCAAAACGAGAGATCTATGCAACTGTTCATTGATGAAGGAGTGAAAGTGAATAGCAGAGTTCAACAGCAAATGTTGGAGAGACATGTGTTGCCTTGGTTGTCAGCCACCTTTGGAAGTTGCTGTTTTCACTCAAGACAGAACTGCAGCAAGAGAAATGTGGCAAGTCAAATTGGTTCTCATCAAGACCATGTTATTAATCCTATTGACTTTGCTATATGACTCATATTGGAGAGTGATGTTTCACATATCTCATCATACTCAAGTGTGTCAAACCTAAAAGATCTGATGACGTCGTGGTACATTTTGAAAGAAGAAGTGGTGAAAAAGTCATGTACTTCAGTCGAGAAGATATTAAGGACTGTGCTGAAATCAAAGGGTAGCCATTTTGGATTGTAAATATATGTTAATTGTTGTCAATAAATATAACAATCAACCTGTAACTTTCATTAAGCAAAACCGAAAACTTTTTAATTTATGAATAATGTGTCAATGTATATGCTGTACTCTGTGTATAAGAAGTATTTTTTACAAATATAAATTTATTATTTAACGGGTATTATGTTATTAAATTGTAACGTGAACTAGAAATTGCTTTATTTTTCAAGTTAGACCGTTTTAATTGTATTGTCCTAACAAACATAGCGCTAGGATGTGCCATTTTTGTTATGTTATATGAGCAAAGAAACTCATCCGGAAACAGAAATCGAATCAGTATACTGCAAATATCCCCAAGAATTTATGAAATATATAAATCGTATCAGTGCCATACACGCTTAAGTGATCATGTCTCTTTCGAGTCATGACTGACTAGACAGAAGATTTTCCCGCAGTAGGTTGCCATTTCTTTCTGTGGTAGACTGGTTTGCAACAAAGGTCATACATAGGTCTGTTCTGTTATTCAGCTCATAGCTGGAGGAGAATAAATGGATTTATAACTTTCCCAGGAGTATTTGCGCGTAAGTGAATATAAGGAACTTGACTGAAATTTGAACCCGGCTCTCTGAATTCTCATACCGACTCAAGACCCATTACACCATAACTCACATCCGTATATTTGGCAATAAAGATCGAAAATTCGCGGGTCGAATCCTGCGAAGATTAAATATTAATAATTAAATTTGTCGACAGGATTTGTAGTAATAAAAGAAAAGATTTTTGTGTATTTCTCCCGAAAGCTTTAAACATATGATGAACTGCCTTTTTGGTATTCATAGCTAATGTTTTATATACTTATACCTGGTGGAAAATTATGATAATGATTCATCAAAGTTTATATGCTCATTTTGCTTATACGCTCTATTTGTCTATACGCTCTTTTATCTATACGTTCTTTTTGTCTATACGCTCTTTCTGCCTATACGCTCTTTTTATCTATGTGCTGTTTTTGTCTATACGATCTTTTTGTCTAAGCTCTTTTTATACGTTCTTTTGTCTAGACGCTCTTTTTGTCTAGACGCTCTTTTTGTTTATACGCTCTTTTTGTTTATACGTTCTTTTCTTTTTTTCTGACAGTTTTTGATATCAAATTGCTGGATATTTGAAAGATAGATACACATCTTTACATGTCTCTTAAAATTCCGGCCACAGCTGCTCATCAATCCGGAACAGGAAGGAATAGGATAATAATAATTTCTCATCTAGAAATTCCAAAATAAAATAGATGCTCGGCTTAATTTGCCAAAAGCTATAATATGCACAGCACTGTCAACAGCTGGTAAGATTAAATGACTTACTTACCAATGCACTTCGTTATGTCCTTTTGATATTATATAACAATATACTTAATGCCTTTGTCATTCATCTCCATAAGTAGGATCATAAAATATAGATTAAAAGAGAAAGTGTACTAATTTCAAAATCGTCCCCTGTCAATTCATGTCCAAGAGCATACAACATATCTTCTTTCCTCACAAAACAATAAATGTGAAATAATTGCGGTAAAAATTAAAACAGTAATAAAAGTGTGAAAGATTTTTTAAAATGGTAATGAAATAGGCTCAGTTAAATATCAAGATATATTGATCATCAAAATTTAAAAGATGAGCATCTCTATATCATTAACGATTCGATGTAAACTGTACCTTGAATTTTCTTCTCTGTCCTCCAAGACTGACAAAACCATTATTAACCTGAAGAAGTTCCTTCTCAGAACGAAACGCGTCACTCTGAATTCTCCATTATTTAATCCTCTGTGTGTGTGTGTGTGTGTGTGTGTGTGTGTGTGTACACGTTTTATTGAATATGACAGGCAAGGTGCTTTGATTTAGTTTTTTTATACAATTTCTCATGTGATTTTCTTTTTACTTTTCGTGGGATAAATTACATAAAAACTGTCCAATTGTTCTTTATTTCCCAGCGCTTACGACCATACATTTAGCCATCATCAAGGTTGAAATAAATTAATTGTTAACAAAAAATAGATTATTGTATGTATGTATTTAGATAATGGCTAAATGTATAGCCATTATATAAATGTATGGCCGAAAGCGCTAGGAAAGATAGAACAATTAGTTTTTATACAAGAAAAAATTATTAGATCACATGAGAAATTGTATAAAAAACTAAATCAAAGCAACTTGTCTGTCATATTCATTAAAACGTGCATGAAAAAAGGTTTGCTGCCTAAATACACAAAAATATATATACAATTGCGTCTAGCATGAAACAGCTTGTCGCCTCGAAGTGTTGACTTCAATGCTCACTTTTATTTATATATATATATATATATATATATATATATATATATATATATTCCGACAGGAAGGTTAAATATATACTTGTTTATCAACGTCGAATGCTTAATGACTGTCAAGCTAGTGAGATCAATCCCATTTGTGACATTGTTATGGCCTTGTGCCAGACTGGGTTAAATTTAAACACATTCATTTTTTTTTCAGCTTTAGTCTTGTGAGTAAAGTCCCAAATTGTCAATTTTCTGATCGCCTTGGCTCTTTTTGCCAAGAGCCCGGACATTACTAAAAATGGCCCCCGATAAATATAACTTTCGAAAAATCAATAATGGACAGGAAGAATCGGTTGGAAGGATAATGAATTTCAAATTCTTTTAGGAATGCAGCGATTCAAAAATTGTTGTTATGTTGAGTGAATTCACTCTTGAAATGTTAGTAGCATCTCCCACATGAACAGCCGTTTACTAGATGGAGACGTGGATTTTACAAGTAGATGTAGAAAGATGTCTGACTTAACAGAAAGTAAACAATATTTCAAACTCAGTACCCGAATTTCAGAAATGTTTCTGTGTTTAGAAAAAAAATAATTAAATCTTGCGACAAAAGTGAATATTTCCTTCCTGGAATTACCGCAGTTTGTTGTTGAGTTAATGGGTCAGGCAAATATTTGTCCCAGTGTTACATCCGAACATGTCCTGTTCAGAGTTATTCGTGGCTGAACAGTAGAGGAAGTTTTACGTATTCATCTTATATTATTGTTGGAATATGAGTGAAAGGAATATGGAACAGCTGGCTAACATCAAATTTTGTATGAATATTGGTAAAAGTGTTTTGAGAAATAGAATTGTGATAAATAAAATTATTATTAAAAATAGTATGGTGGTCTGAAAAGTTCATAGGCTAACTATGAACAAGTGATGTTAGAGATATGAAATCTTCATGCATTCATTTCAATTCTTATTAATAATTGCATTGTTTCTTTCCAGGTAAGTTGACATCTGATTGGTCTAAGAAGAATGTTCATCTTGGTGATCAAAAAATCATCAACATCAGATATGATGTCATCATCACTGCGATACTGATTCACAGCCAATTGATTTTTCATGTTTGGGGAGAGGTGATAGTCAGATCAGTTCAAAACCACAGTCACGCACAGGAGTCACTGAAACCAAAGAGTCGTGTGCTTTAGCATTGTCCTGATGAAATAAGAACGCTTTCGTCAGATTTCCTGCGATTTTAATCTTGACAACTTTTCGTAACTGCCTCAGAAAGTTTACTCTCTCCATTGAAGGTGTTGCCCTTTTCAATAAACACAATGCCTTTTCCATTCCCCCCAAAATAATTATGTTATTACCTTCCCTGCAAATGAAGCAACCTTGGACTTCTTTGGAGCAGGTGAGGTTGGATGTTTCCACTGCATTGATTGTCTCTTTGTCTCTGGCTCAAAGTGACGAACCTAACACCCAACAAAATGTTCAAATAAAGCAGCTGGATCTGCCTCAATGTCAGATATTTCCGTGATGTGATCAGCCTTGTGCACTTTTGATCAGGTGTCAGAAGACGTGGCAACCACCGTGCAGAAACCTTTGTCATGCCAAGTTCATTGTGGAGAATAATATGGATAGCATTGGCTGTTTGATTTATAGTCAATGGCCTGTCATCCATCAACAGAAGGTGAACACGATCAATATTTTCCTCCGTGGTGGCAGTTGCAGGACGTCTAGACCGTGTGTCATCTTTAAAACTCTCCCTTTCCCTCTTAAATTCAACTGCCCACTTTTGCACTCTTGATAAAGCTGGAGCGTCATCACCTAATGTAGCAATGAATGTCCTTGAGGCCTAAACCCTTTTTCTGCAGGTATTTGATAATACCGCGATGTCAAATATTGTCCATTTTCAAGAGAAGTAGCTATTAGTTAGATTTGAAGTCTTCTTTGAACAGTAAGATATCAGTTTATCTGGACATAAAACTGTGCGGTTATTAATAAGAGTTGAAATTAATGTATTTCACAGCTCTAGTATTACCCCCCCCAATCATAGTCAGCTTATAGTGAAAATGTTATAAAGAAATCGAACGTTTTTGAGTTCCACGGGCTATTCTAACAAGTGCGAAAAATGTGAACGATGATGTAAGAAATATCTTTCTATATTTCTGAGATGAGGTATTATGTACACTATTTACATTATTCAGACTACTGTCCTCATCTTTGTCACCATATTTATTACAGCGTTTCGGCCGTTGTACGCTCCGGACTTCTTCAGGTGGTTAATGCAAATAGTGATGTAAGAAGTGAGTAACGAAAGAAGTGAGTAACATAGTGATGAGGTGAAAATGTTTATTTGGAAATGCCGAAAGGATTACGAGAATCTGTTTGGGGGAAAAATGACCTGAACCCTTGCCTGACCAGTGTGTTCTCTACCATTCCACTGCCTTTGCGCATGATTCGTTAAATGTTCACGTGTTCCTGGCGAAGTAATCCATTAAAAATGGACCTTCTTCCTTATTCAACAGATTTGTCACTCACCACCACCACAACCACACACACACACACACACACACACACACACACACACACTCAGCTATAAGGTTACCTCTCTGTGTCTTTTCTATAAATACTTTCATGGTAATTGTTCGGATGAGATTTTCGCTATGTTACCTTTTTGAATTTAAGCACACTACTAGACTGGCGTCGAGATCTCATCAATTTACAGTTCAGCTGCCTAGATGTAACCGTAAGTTCTATGTTAGCAGTTTCTTTTCTCGCACTTCTCGCGTGTGAAAATCCCTTCCGGCTCCATTATTTCCAGTCAACTTTAACCTGCAAAACTTTAAATACAATGTCAATCGCTATCTACTGTCCTCCTGATAATTTTTTTCTCTTCCCGCTCATTATTAATGTCTCTTTCCCTAATTCTTCCACGCCCTGTAATCCCTTGTGTCTTAGTGGCTTTACTGTCTTGCTTGTGGAACTCCCTTTCAGCTCCATGCTTTCCAACCAACTTCAATCTGCAAAACTTTAAATGCAATGTCAATCGCTATCTACTGTCATCCTGATTACTTTTTTTTCTCTTCCCGCTCATTATTAATGTCTCTTTCCCTAATTCTTCCACGCCCTGTAATTCCTTGCATCTTAGTGGCTTTACTAACTTGCATGGACTGATACCAATTTTTAAAAAAATAGCCGCACGTGATTTGGAGGAATTTCCAAACATTCTGCAAACGTGTGACTGCATTACTGAAACATATTCAGTTAATCTCCTTCCCAAAATGTTGTTAGCAATGGCATCATCGTTTCATGAAACGTATATCTTCACAATTAGAGTACTTTAAATGTAACAGTATCTAATAGTGATATGGTAAGCAAATCTATATATATTTACATTGATAATTTAATTAAACAAATATATTTTCATTGACGAAAACAAATTGGAAAATAACTTTTATTTATCGCTCGTATGGTTAAAATGAGAAGGTAACCTGGATTGTTTTCGCTGGACAAGTGGGTCCAGGAAAGAAGTCAGAGAATTGAAATTATTGAGGAGAATAAACCGCGCCCTTTCTCCTACACACTTTAAAAATTAGATTTGTCACAAAGACAGTTATACCAGCCCTAAGAAGTGGGTAGAGTTAGAATACCGAGAAAGAGGAAGAATTCAGTCCCGTCTGTGTGGAGTAGCGGTGCGAGATGTGAAGTGAAGTAGGTTGGAGTTGAGGGTCGAGCAATCCCTGTAACCCCTCCCAGGGAAGCAGCGGCGAAAGATGTTATATATATATTGTGTATTTGGGCAGCAATCTGTCTTTTATGCAAGTTTCGTTGAAAACGGCTGAGAAGGTGTGGTGCTTGAGTTTTTTTATATAATTTCTCATGTGTTTGTATAATTTTTTTTCTTTTCGGGACACAAATTATATAAAAATTGTCTGAATGTTTTCCAAGCTCTTTCAGCTATACTTTTAGCCATTATCAAGGATGAATTTTATTTTACTTTTAACAATATATGCATTGTTTTATGTATGTATCTAAGATTATAGGAATGTTCCAAACACGGTTAGCACAGTGTGGTCGTGTTCATAGTTTATATTATTGAGAGTTGGCTTTTCTTTTTTATTAATAATGCTTTCATTATTTTAGCTTTTTTGGACATGTGGATGACGCTATTTTATTTGCATTATCAACAAGTATAATACGGATAGAGTTTGGTAGGTCTCCATGTTTATTTAAATGAGACCTAATTGAGCTATGGTCAGAAAGATGTAACGTGAGTCTTCTTGTTTAACATGTTATAGTATATCCAGTATAATTATTTACAAATTTGGATTGGTCAGGAACACAGCATCATATAATAGCATCATCCACATGTACAAAAAGCGTAAAAATAATATAAAAGCATAATATGCACTTCTTACTTCCACCCTTTACGCCCTTATAACAACTTCATTCAGTAACCATGTACCTTGAGTGACTCTTGAGCCTTATATTGGGTGAAGAACAATTGTATAAAAATGCTATAAAATGCTAATCTGTTATTTCTGAAAAGATATCTTCACAGACAATTGTATGCAAGCTTGAAATATCTGTCTGCATCCATGAGATGAGGTATTATGATTACTTGCATTATTTACATTACTCGGACCGTTATCCTCATCTTCATTGCCATATTCAGAACGTTTCGGCCATTGTATGCTCCGGCCTTCTTCAGGTGACTGGAAACATAGGTGTCCTCAGGGACACATGACCCAGTGGATAAAGACGTTGGTTAGATCCAGTGACTAGCCCTAAAGAGTTGTGAGTTCAATACCAGGCTACAACAGTGGTTAACCAAAACTTGGAGAGCTGAGTTAAAGGGAAATAACTGAGACATCCGGAAGAGACATGATACGTGGAACTAGGACAATCTACGACGATATAAATGGTTCGGTTCGAAATTCCAATGACTTGAAGAAGGCCAGAGCGTACAACGGCCGAAACGTTATGAATATGACAATGAAATGAGGAAAACGGTCCGAGTAATGTAAATAATGCAAGTAAGCTTGAAATATTTGTGAAAAACAAAAGCAACTTTTACACGTCATTTAAAAAAAATTACCGATTCCCTTCTGCTAAAATTGGATTGGTATCAGATTTTATATGCGATCGACAATTACACGAGTAAATACGGTAATTAAGCTAACAAGACTGATTTAATATAAGTTGTTTGCTCCTAAGAAAATCTCAATTATTGATTGCTGAATGTTTCTTTTTCGACTGGCAACTCATGTCCATGCATAAAATTCACATTGTTTTATTTAAAGATTGTCCTGCACATGACATGCCATTCAAACCGACAAAAACTCAAATTAAACACCAACCACTTGCATTATGCAAAAATGTTTAACGGACGCAAATTGTGAAGCCATTTCATTTTATTTATTTATATTACTGAGTGTCATGGAGTCACTATTGAAATGGGCTCTTCGACGTGGTGAAAAGGTTAGCAAGTTTGTCTCGCTAGAATAATTACAACTGAATAGTGAGTTCGAACCTCACTGGGTGCCCCATACTTTTCGTTTAGACGTGCCACAAGGCTACACTTAGAAAATAGGACGCAGTGTAATGGTTAAAAATTTTGTCTCGCTAGAACAATTACGACCGAGTACTGAGTTCGATCCTCAGTGGGTGCCCCATACTTTCGGCCTTGTGTCACATCTGAGCTACGCTTAGAAAATAGGGTGTGGTGTGAGGGCTAACAAGCTTGTCTCGTTAGAACAATTACAACTGAGTTCGATCCGCAGCGGGTGCCCCATACTTTCGGCCTTGTGCTAAATCTAACCTACGCTTAGAAAATCACCTTTAGAGCACTTTGACGTGGTGTAATGGTTAGCAAGCTAGATCAGTTAGGACTGAGTAGTGAGTTCGATCCGCACTGGGTGCTCCACACTTTTGGCCTTTCTCCACATTTAAGCTATGCTTAGAAACTCATTTGGCACAATTGCTGTATTTTTGAGCATGAAATCTCGAATCAATATTGAAAAGAAAGAACCTCAACCAAATATTTCTGATCTCTAACTACTGAGTTTTGTCCATAACTTGGCACAAAACTGGTTCTTCCAGATTTTTTCATTTTCATATCAACGTGCGCAATGTATATTGAATTTCATTTTTACTTGCATCACGACAAACCCAACAACAATGATGTTGGTATAAATCGTTTAAAGTGGACACAGAGACCATCTGAAGGTTTCCTTGACGGACCACAAAATGACGGCCCCTTTACAATTGACGATTAAGAACGTTAGGCAAAAAAACGCCTCTTCCTGACAAGCGAGAGAATTAATTCGTATTTAACGTGTTAACTCACCGACTATTGGATTGATACTGTGTCTGTGTATAACTATCGACACGACAGCCAAGACAGGAAATTAATTCAAGCAGCTGTCAAGAGACCGGAAGTCATTAAAGTCCCGTTCTGCAGGCCATTTATTACATTCTCGTTCCAAAGAATGAAGCAAAAGTGTATGGTCAAAATTTTAGAATATCTTTAAAGTCGTAAAAAGCTGAAATATTTGAAGACAAAAATTGCTTTTATATAAAAGAGAATATCATGTGACACGGAAAGCAATATCGCAAGTTTTAGAAGCTGAATAAAACGTCGTAAAAATGTAACAAAATTATTATTTATTAAAAATATAATCATTTTTATTTGGAATGACAAAATCGCAAAATTAAACTAACTCATTTATTCTTTGTGGTAAAACTTTATTCTTTTTTGGCATCGTGCGATTCCATAACATGCCAATTTCTGCATTTTTTTTTAAATAGACTTACCGTGCAATAATAGTAAGTTGGACTTTTAGATCATAAATAATGAGTCTGATCCTCACCGAGTGTTCCACACTTGTATCCTTGTGTGAGGACTAAGTTAAATTTAGTAAATAGCAAAGTCTATTCGTTCTTCTGTCTTATCCATTCCTAAAAATGCAATATTGCTTTCTGAACAACGCAATACATTCAAGATTTACAGGGCGTTTCTTTTGGGTTTTTTTTTTATTATTTTTTGTGAATTTTGGTTGATTCCTAACTAGAAAAGCTGAAGCTTTCTCTGATGCGTGTTTGATTAAGATCATTACCTACTGGAAATTAATTGATTCACATTTCTATAAAACACGTTATGTACACTATTTACATTATTCGGACTATTGTCCTCATCTTTGTCGCCATACTTATTACAACGTTTCGGTCGTTGTACGCTCCGACCTTCTTCAGGTGGTTGGAATGTCGAACTGAACCCTTTATTTCGCTCACTGTGGTAGACTGTTCTAGTTCCACGTGCCATGTTTTAATGGATGTCAGTTATCAGTTATCTGCTGTTAATTCCCCTCTCCAGGTTCTCCACTGCCTTAACCGGGTATTGAACTCACACTCTTTGTAACTGGATCTAACCAACGCCTTTATCCACTGTGCCATGTGTCCTTGAAGAAGGCCGGAGCGTACAACGGCCGAAACGTTGTAATAAATATGGCGACAAAGACGAGAACAATAGTTCGAATAAGGTAAATAGTGTACAATAATCTCAGAAATAGAGACAAACACGTTATTTATTTAACAAAATCCTTAAATGCAATCTGATGAGTGCATGAAAGTGACGTGACTTCTAATGCCATCTACGCAGTCGAAGGGTAGTTGTGATTTTTTTCATTGACGTCTGAAAAGTAAATCTTTTATTCGAAACAAAAAGAAAATATTTTTCTTATTATTATTCATGTGATGTTCCAGCGATATATCGTGAAATGGAAAGAAACTACAATCAGTGGACAGTATGGATGTCTATAATGATTAAAACAAGGGACATTTATATCAAATAACAGATATCGATTTAAAACTTCTATGAAATTAGAGTTTTAACAAGGCATCCAAAAATTGTTATTCTCGCAGATTTCCATAAAGATGTTTCAGGATGATGCATTGGCCTCTGCTACGAGAACCACAGCAGCAACGACTAGTGTGCTTAAGATCTATGGCTCCATATGCTCCAGTGGAGTCTATGAGATTTGAATGAGTGAGTATTGGTTACTGTAAGTGAGAGAGTGAGTAATGACTTACCTGGTTCCATTTCCACGTAGATTTTCTCATATCTGTCCATTAGATGCTTCAGCCTTTCTTTGTCAATTCCGGTTTGGCCAGCGACGAAGCCGTGGTCCACCCGACCACATTTATGGCTCCCTCTCAAAACCTGCAAAATTAAACGACCCAACATTAAAAAAAAAAACGTTTATCTATTAGAAGATCGAATTCTTTGACAGCAAATCGATGAAGAAGAAACTGAAAAACTTTGAAGGAACGAAAACCAAAAGGTTTTACAAAGACATGTCTTTTTCAAATTTGTATATAAACGCTAATACGACGAATGTTTTAAATATATTAGTGTCAATGCTGTCAAATTGAACAAGTAAATTCCAGTTGAATGCTTCTTATATGCTTTGCATCAGTATTTATTTTATGTTTACCAGAATGTTTAACTTTCTTCTCGGAGATTACAAAAAGTTTCTTTTTAGCTCATTCGCCTTAAAACGTTGAACTAAATCAAGTTTGATTTTTTTATCAAGGTATCTAGCAAATAAACAGAATACAGTGATTAGTGAATTTCCCAGAAGTATTAGGGTAAAGGATATTAACTCTTAGCCTGAATTTGAATTCGGTTCGTCGTCAAAAACTTCATAAATAACCACGTGAGTGTTATTTTTTGTTGAGATCATGCAAAAAAATCAACATATGGAAAATGCTGACGCTAAATTTTGGTACGGATATGAGAGCATCTCAGAAACAAAAAAGACTGTCCCTTACAGACATTGAAAATGTAACGAGACCAAATTGATGAAATCCCTTCTACATCCATCAATCTGCAATGAGATCCTCATCTGATTTATTTTCCACAATAGATAACTATTTAATGACTTTTGTAATTTATTCAGAAAAGAGCAATTGACCAATGAGGTTCTGTTGTGTCGGAAACCTACCACCCCTCTTGAAGATGAACTTGTCTACGTCTGTGGACAAAGACTTTAAATAGTGGCGTGTCAGTTGACATGGGGAGAGACAGATAGACAGAGAAGTTCTTAGCTGAGCTAGTTATTGACTACTCAGGCGATTTCTGTACCTTTTTACCAACCTATTAAAATCCTTTTTATTGTTACGTGTTATTTGGCGTTTGTAACCCCAAATCAACATCATAACAAGTTCATTGCTGAATTGATCAATGGACGCGTCACTCATAGTCGATAAAATTAAGCGACTATGTGACCAAATAAGTTCACGTCGCAAACCACATGGCCAACTCGGTACGCGTCATGCTGATGTGGATTTGACCATGAAACTAATATCAAAATCAACCAATAATTATTGATAACAGCGTTCACGTTCCGATACTTTAGGAGCGGTCAGTTGGGTTGAAGCAAAAACGATTGACCCTCGTTTAACTTAAAAACTCCAAAATAAAACCTTGCCCGATGAAGAATTTTTAGTGTATGTCTAAATAAAATAGGGGTAGTCAATCGCGAAATAATTTTTAACTCCAAACCACTCGAAAGAAAATCACCGGACATTACAAACAAAGCGTTTCTGTTACGTTGGAACATAAAATTGTGTTTTGTACTCTGACTCTTTTTGTTCAGTGTAATTATGGATGGAACTCAACCGTGAAATTTGACTGAGATGTTATCTGAAAAAAATAAATCGACAATATCTTATCATCACTGAAGAAATGAAATTTACAAAATGTCATCATTGCAAAAAATCCATCCTTCAAACGGTCGGTCGGTAAAACGGTAACAAATTTGAAAATAATTAAAGTAAGCTTAAGGGGTGAGATAGTTGCGTATTTTAAGAATGCTGCTATTATATAGATAGTTGCGTATTTTAAGAATGCTGCTATTATATATATATATATATATATATATATATATATATATATAATAGCAGCATTCTTAAAATACGCAACTATCTCACCCTTGCTTACTTTTAATTATTTTCAAATTTGTTACTGTTTTATTATATATATATATATATATATATATATATATATATATATATATATATATATATATTAGGAAACGTTTATAAATCTAATATGTTTCGGTTTTATTAAAGCATCATAAGAAAAATATGGAAAAAAAATTCTGGTAGATTTATTTTTGTATTGTTTGATTTTTATTGGTTAAGTAGACTTCATGTGTATCTGACTTGTCAAGCAGCGCTCGTGTGTGTAAATTATGCCTGTAAATGTACCGTAATTCTGCTTTGTCTATGCGAGATTCAGATGATAATGGACATATGTATATATGTGTGGCTATTCTACATTATTTATGATTGGAGGTTGTCTGCATGTTGATTTGAAGACTATTTTTTAGGTCAGTAACGTTCGTGGTAATTAAACTCTTTAAGAATATATTTTTAAAATGTTAGTTATGCAGAATACTGAATTATGATACAATTACACAAATAAATTCAGCTTAACTAGTCAAATGTATGTGAATTCTGCTTAACCAATGAAAATCAAATGCTCTATTTTTTTCCATATCTCATTCTGTAACGAAAGTTTTTATAAAAGCGAAACATGTTAAATATATAAAAGTTTCATTATTTTCTTTATCTTATCGGATTCCGATTACTATTTCATCTTTATTTGGTTTCAATTCATATATATATATATATATGTATGCTTAGCTTTTGCAGTACGTCTTTGGCCATCGCAATACGTCTTCGGATCTCAGTGTCGCATTTTCCGTCCTCTGTTAAAACACTTCCCAGATATTTAAATTTCTGTACCCGCTTGACCTTTAATTTAGTATCCCCGACATTTTATTTGCATTTTCGACTCATCTTTTTACTGATGACCATTCATTCTGTAGTTTATGCTTAGTCCCTTCTTCTTGCTCTCTTCTGAAGGAGGTTTTGTAGTTTCCTTTCCGTGTCTGCTATCAGCACTGTGTCATCGGCATATCTTACATTGTTAAAATTGTGGCCACTAATAATGGATCCTGGAAGGATTTCTAGTTCTCTGAGAATTGCCTCGCTATATAGGTTGAATAGGTCCGGTGAGAAGACTCATCCTTGTCTTACACCTCCTTTCTATTTTTGTATATCTGCTGAACTCATTTTCTATCTGTATGCAGGCGATTTATTGCCAATAGAAAATTTTGATTATTCTCAGATTTTTGTGACGTACTTTGTCGAACACCTTTACGTAGTCTATAAAACACAGGTACACGTCCTTCTGCGATTGTATTTACGTGTGCTTAGTAAATAAGTTTGTTTTTTGTCTTCAGTTGGAGTGAAAGCGACCCATTCTCATATGGAACATTTTGGAAATGAACTTAGTCAAAATGAAAAATGGAAACCAATTCATTTTGGATGCAAACAATTTATGCGCTCAATACATTTTGCAGTAGACACTTAGTTCACTTTTTTGCACGGGGGATACATTGCAGAGACTACCGTGCAAATAAAAAACAATTATATATATATATATATATATATATATATATATATATATATATATATATATATATATATCAAATCGTATATATATATATATATATATACACGATTTATATATATATATATATATATATATATATATATATATATCAAATCGTATATATATATATATATACGATTTATATATATATATATATATATATATATATATATATATATATATATATATATATATATATATATATATATATATACACACACGATTTTCGTGTATTTTGTGCAAAATATATAATTCGCTTGCTCTTCGTCACCAAGGCCAGTTGGTATGACGTTTGCCTGATAATGTAACTGTCCGGGTTTCAATTCTCGGTAGTAAATGCTCAATGCTGATATAGGATGAAACGGCCAACCAGTGCTTTCCGCATTCTGAGGTTTCCTCTAGACTCGATGATCGATGAATTACTTGATATATATATATATATATATATATATATATATATATATAACATAGTCATTCAGTGTCACTACAACACAGTAAACGTGTTCGCTTTCTGCTGTTTTTCGTTGGTGAAAAATCACTCTCGTCACTGCAAATATTTAGTGGAGATATCTTCATGTGTATTTTGAATAAAATTAGCATCTTATGTTTCACTGGCTTTGAATACGAATTCGGTTATCGGACACTGTGATTTTGCTTTTGTTAGTTCTTTATATGATTCTTCATAACGTGCCATAATCATTTTGAAATCATGTTGGAATTGCACAGGTTGATCAACATTATTATCATTTGAAAAAAATTGATTTCCAAGTTTATTGGCTTTTTTGAGACCTTCTAGAATTGTACTTGCAGATAGTGGAACCACTTCTTTATCATCACTACTATAAACTAACGTGGAATCATATACATTCTCTGAAATACTATCTATGTACAATGCATCGGTTCCGCCCACACAGGAAAGTAGAGGATCATTATACGGAAAAAATAGAATGGATTCTATTTTACTTCGCTAAATTGTTACTTAATGCTACGGAGAGTTTCGGCATATTGTAAATTATAATTGATTGGTGTTGCTTAGTCGTTTACTTGCCACTTGCAATAAATTCGGTAGTCACACAAGGACAAATGTTTTAAGGACATAATGTCATCATTATATGTCGACCCCCAGTCGACATCATGGAGTCCACATCACTACGCCAGACTTCCCAGTCCTTCATTGCTGTCCCCAAGTCTCTTGAGATGACGTCAGGGAATGGCAGTTTTCTGCCCCTGGTCAGGTTTGACGCAGGCTTCCAGAGTAGGAGAGAGGAGACAACCTCATTCTCGTCACGGTGGCAGTGACCAGAAAACTGTACTCGACGAGCTCGTATGATAGAGGAAACACGGGGAAGAGTGTCGTAGATTTGGTGGATGGTCGGACGTCGTTCCCAAGAGAGGTATTGAGCTCTCATCAGAAGACGAGTGTAGGTTCTATCCATGCCTTTAGAGAGTCTCCATGTCTCTGCGCCATAGAGTAATATCAGCTTAACAGCGGCTCTTAATATTTTGATCTTGAGTTTTCTGTCCGGTTGTGATGTCCACATCTTGTGCATATATGTGTTTTATCTATATATGTATACCTATAGTAATTTTTTTAAAGGAATTTTTATCCAACATTTTTCTCATTACTATAAAAGTTATTTTTAGTGGGCACATGTGTCTGAGTTGCTATTCCTGTTTTTGATTTTCTTAAGGTAATTAATAACAACCGGCCTAGATTGGGAGGTGTAATTAAAGAGGAGTCAAAACTGCATCACTTTTTCCCATCGGGGAAATCTCTATTTGAGTTAAAGTGCGCCCATACTTCTTCAACCACGGAGGTCAGCCTGCTAGAGCAATCTTGGAACTACCTATTAAAGAAAGCCAGTTTTCTGGCATATATTCGTAGAATCCAAACGAGAATATGTGCTTTCTAGTCAAACTGGTAGCGGCACACTTTGGTTCAAAAAGTGGTCTCCCTGATAGAAAAAAGGAAGCACAATTTCTCTTTAATCGAATAGGCTGGATGTTGGAATAGCAACTCAAACACTTGTACTCCCTAAAAATATAATACACACACACACACACACACACACACACACACACACACACACACATATATATATATTATAACAATATTATAGTAATAAGAAATGTATACCTATCTATATATAAATATAGATAAATTGACTCGAAAAACGTGCCTTATCCCTGCAAGAGTTGGGCTGTCAATATTGAGAGAGGGTCAGTTGATCTTCAAATATTATACTCCAAGCATTGTCTCACTGGCGTTCAGAAACCTTTCGAAGAATTATCAGTTGACAATAAATCAAAACGCTTTCTTTTTTTATTGCTAGAGTCTGGCGGGGTAGCAGCTGCAACTTTCGAGAGTTGTCTCCCTTGGAATCTTCACATATTTACAAATACATTACATAGTCAGAAGCTTCGTGATCTTTAGAGATCAAAACGATTTTATACATTTACCAAAGAACAGAAACAAATAAATATAGAAACGTCAAAGGTCTGCTACAAAACGACGGTTAACAATCTAGCCTCAAAGAAGGTTTGCAAAGTAGCTGAACATTTATCGGCCAGATATACTTTCAAAAATTTAACTAAATCATCTGCAAGGATTTCATAGCCTTTTGGTAGAATATTATCACATACTGAGTCCTTGGATCAGACTAGATAAACTGTGACAAGCAGTGAGTCAAACTTAGAATACTTTCGAAGAGAAAAAGATTTTCACACAGGAAAACGGATTAAAAATGGTTTAATTAAATAATTAATTAATTTAATTAAATAATATTCTTCATTTAATCAGCAGAGACGCAGTATTAATTTGCACCGTACTTTCTACATATTCCTCTCGTTCTTTGTCGTTTGTTTTCTTTGTTTCTCAATTTCTTTCTCTTGGTCTTCCTTCCTTATACTCACTCTCTTTCTCTTTCTCACTCTCAGTTTTTATCTCTCTTTCACACTTCTTTCTCTCTCTCTCTCTCTCTCTCTCTCTCTCTCTGTGTGTCCCTCTTTCTATTTTTCTTTCTCTTCCCACTTTCTCTATCATTTCTATTTTACTCATCTTTTTTTTTCTTTCTTTCTTCATTATTATCTTTCGCTTTCTCTTCCCCACATTTCTGATTAAATCAACAAATTCATATAAAAAAATTTGATCCGGTGGCTAAAGCTACAGACTGCATTCTGGAGAATCCACTTACCAGATTGTGAATAAATGATGCCCCCAAATACAAACTATAGCCAAGAAAGTAAAACACGACTTCTGAAGGAATTTATCTCGATTGATCAGCGAACTGTTTATAAAAAAACGCAATATCAATGAACTAAATAACTACTTGAGAGAAATACCGAATTAAAGTATCTTTCCAAAGAACATGATAACAACTAAATCAGATTTGGTTGCCAAACAAGATATAGGACTCAATTTTGTGCCTCTTTCAATGTTTATTCACCTCGTCTGTAACCCACGTTGCTTATAGAACATTCATTAAATAAATAAACAAAATAAAAGACAGATGGTGGAAAACAATCAGAAATTAGAAAAAAAGTTAAATTGACGTAAGCAGACGTCAATTTTGGAAGTCACCATGGATACTAAAATGTCAGCAACGTGTGTTTAGTTTATGTTTCAGACTTTGAAAGGAGTTTTTAATTTAATTAATTTTTAGACTGTCTTGCTGTTTTCAGTCGGGACTTCACATTTCATTTGGTTCATTCTTAAGCCTTTTTTTACGTCGATTATTTTCTTTGTCACTTATCAAATCTGGCTGCCTGTTAAATTGTTTCAACTTTTTTATTATCGCGCTTAATGTAAATCCAAATTTAACAAAAAACATACAAAAGATCAAAGGTTGAAGCCGAGTAGACATCTTAAAGAAGAAAAGGAGTTTTTTTCTGAAAATTATTTCCTCTGTTCATCACGAAAAGTGAAAAAAGTCAAAAATATAAGTTCATGAATAGACAGTATATTTTGAGCTAGTCGATTTTATTCGAATTATTGTTCTAATCTTTGGTTGTCATAGACTTTATTAGAGACACAGTGTTTCGACTAGGTACGTTCTAACTATCTTCAGATGTCCAATACCAAGGAGAATTTTCAAATAAAATCGAGTAAGTCAAAGCAAATTGACAATTCCTCATCTCAAAAGTTAGGTTGGTTTTTTAATTTGTTTAACGACATATCAACACCTTATGGGTCATTTAATGCCGAAATTTAATTTTCTTGGGAGCTTGGAAGTAAGTAATACAAACATGATATGTTATTCAGCTTTCACAATTGAATACATGGTAGATGATACTCAGCTTTCTGTTACTCTCTCTCTCTTTCTCTCTCCACTCCACTCTTTACCTCTCTTCATCTCTCTCACTCCCTCTTTCTCTCTCTATATATATATATGTGTGTGTGTAGCGGAATATGCGCGCATAAACGAAGAATTGAGAATCTTCAAACACGGATCTACAAATTTTAATAATGTTTATTTATTTGAGGATTATTTTTCTTTTAAATTGAAAGAAATGAATTACAAAGATTTTTATGCAAACAAATTAACACAAAATATTCTGTTTTTTTTTTTTTACAGTACACCTGAATGAATTACGTTAATATATGAAAAACGGAAAATGCGTCTATACGTGTGCAGATATATGTGACATAGAGCACATTGTTTTCACTGTGTGCATGAAATTCCAGCAGTAAAATACATGAAGTAAAGACCGGAAGTTAGTTGTTATGGTTACGGGAAGTAAACAAATTAGTGGAATGTTGTCTCTACCGCTAAACGTAATTTTTCGAACATTGTATACTTGAATAAATATGCGAAAGATATGAATAATTGTGTGTGAGAATTTCAATTTCGTTTGTGTAACAAACGATCGAACAAACACCTTAGTTAAAGGTTCACTGAAAGACTAGTTAGCAAACAAGAATTGATCATATTTATAATAAAATAATAGGCTGTGGATGAATCTAAAATGTAGATTTATTAATCTCAAGCTCATTGGTTAATATACATTTCGCCAATTTTTAAATATTCCTTTTAAGCAAGAAAAATATTGTTGATCATATTCTGGAGTTGGGCCTCCAAAATTTCATTCTAAGATATTTTACCGTCTGCCAATTCAAAGAATACCGCGCGTCTCGTACGACGTCTCTGGTTGGTTAATATATATGAATACAAAAATTCAAATATCTGGAGTCTGCCAATGTACAAAAAATGAGTTTTTAGTTACTGTAAATAAATCTATTAGCATTTTTCTATAATTCTGAATCTGGGCTCCACGTGTGTGTGTGTGTGTGTGTGTGTGTGTGTGTGTGTGTGTGTGTGTGTGTGTGTGTGTGTGTGTGTGTGTGTGTGTGTGTGTGAAATTTTACCAACCCATCCTACAGGACGACTTAAAATTAAA
This sequence comes from Acanthosepion pharaonis, assembly GCA_903632075.3. Taxonomy (NCBI): domain Eukaryota; kingdom Metazoa; phylum Mollusca; class Cephalopoda; order Sepiida; family Sepiidae; genus Acanthosepion; species Acanthosepion pharaonis. The sequence goes on from CAHIKZ030001046.1 coordinate 4,452,364, forward strand.
ATAATATGTGTAATGAACAGAAAATAACAGTTAACATTGGTCATGAAAGAGATATAGAAGAGTGTTTCAACAATTGTTGAGACTAGTTGCCTCGTACTTGTAAAATAGGCATTAATTCCACAATGTTTTTGTGCCTTACCTGTAAGCATCCATTTTCCTTTGTACATGGATCCAGAGCCATGTAAACAGTCATAAGGTCTGGAGTCAGACAGCCATTCTTATACCAATATCTATCATGAGAAAAAAAAACACAGCAAGAAATCGAAGATAAAAACAACAAAAGTCACACCGGTGAATTTTTCAGAAATAAAAGACAAAATTAATTTCTGTAATCTTTTAAGCTGAACCCGAATCACCCACAAACACGGGGGAGCATTTTTAAAGGAAAATGAATGTTTGTATTTATTACAGAATATAAACACAAAGAGATTAGTTTTTTTAACATTTTACATATAGCAGCTTTAAAGGAACGATATGCTTAAGGGAAAAGATTGTGTAGCCACGGATTTACTAACTGGTCATTACTGTATCTGTCTATATTTCTGAGATGAGGTATTATGCACATTATTTACATTATTCGGACTAGTGTGTCCTCATCTTTGTCGCCATATTTATTACAACGTTTCGGACGCTGTAAGCTCCGGGCTTCTTCAGGTGGCTGGAATGTCGAACTGAACCCTTTATTTCGCTCACTAGGGTAGACTGTTCTAGTTCCATGTGTCATGTTGATGTCAGTTATGAGTTATCTCCTGTTAATTTCCCTCTGAAAGTTCTCCACTGCCTTAACCGCGTATTGAACTCACACTCTTAGGGTCCTGTCTCTGGATCTAACTAACGCTTTTATCCACTGTGCCATGTGTCCTTGGAATAAACTGTTCAGTTCGACATTCCAACCACCTGAAGAAGGCCGGAGCCTAACAACGGCCGAAACGTTGTAATAAATATGGCGACAAAGATGAGGACAATAGTCCGAATAATGTAAATAATGGCCATTATTGGGCTGTGACATTTGCTTAAGCTGGATGTTTATAGGTGGCCATAAACTTTAAAGTATTTTAGATCTGTTCTGTGTCGCTTTTTTATTCTCAAATTTTGGTGGTTGCTTTTTTTTTCCACATAAAAACCTTAAAACCACACACACATAAATATATATATATGTATACACTAGTTGTAGTAGTCAGCACTCGCACGGATCTGATCATCGGGATCGACATCCTCTCTCCTTATTCCCTTTTCTCTCCTCTAGTTGCGGTAGTGAAGATAGCTGTAAAAGCCCAACCTACTCCTGAAGAGAAGTTAGACTTTGACGAAGCCATTCGATTACAGCCATGTTGAAAATAAAGGAGCGACAAAAAACTGCTCTAAAAATGCTTTAAAGTTTATGGCTACCTATAAACATCCAGCTTAAGCAAATGTCACAGCACAGTAATAGTCAGTTACTAAATCCGTGGCTACACAATCTTCATCCTTAAGCAATTCGTTCTTGTAAAGCTGTTATATGTAAAATGCTAAAAAGCTGTAACACCTTGATGTTTATATTCTGTAATAAATGCAAACATTCATTTTCCTTTAAAAATTCTTCGTGTTTGTGTGTGAGGGGGGGGAATGTACATTTCACTTTAAATGAAGAAATGATTGCCGCACATTTACTCCTAATTGCTGTTTATTTTCAAGCCAGGTTTATATTTAGATATTGTAAGGTATTAGAATAAATATAATGACGCTTTTTTAACATGCGACATCTTTACCCATCCCAAAAAACAGCCGACACGTAGCGGTTATTAAACAAAAAAAAATGAAAAAGCAACATGCAGTGTCATTAATTAACAAATAATTAATGGCAGTTAACGGGTGTCACGATCAACTCGTGGGAGAAAATTCTCATCAACTTAAGGAGGAATGTAAAAAAAATGTATTCATATCATTGTACAATTATTCTGAAAGACATGTTAAAAAAAAAACTTACCCACACTTCGTTGTAAATAATTGTAGATTTGGCCGCATCTGATCAAAAGCAAAGAGACCAGAAGAATCTCAGGTTAAAATCAAATGTAATCGTTGTCTTCTAAAACCACTTACCCGTAATCTTGGTGCCAGACATGCCTGCCACCCGTGAAAGCATCTTTCATCATTAATTTAGCATGATAGAAATACACCTCACCGCCTAGGATCTGTAAAACACGAATATAAAAAATAGATTAACAGTCTTACCTTTCGAGAGGATTATAATAACATAAATAAATTAGTCACAATTAATATAGAAAAGAACCTTCCAATGACTGTAGTAAAAATTATAACTACAGTTTATTTACATTTTCGCAATAAATTTTGGGCATAAAAAGATGCCTGTCATTTGAACTTCTACGGATGCCTTTTTCATTGTGTTGTATCGTGTAGTGTTACTGACTTACGGGAAGAGGTATGCACTCAACTACCTCGTGGGTAATAACTGTAGCTATTTATAGTCATTGTGACTTCATATGTAAATGACTGACCTGATCTCTTTCTACTGAAGAGGTTTTATCCCCTTATTTTCACCTGGTACTACTTTTGTCTCCTCTCTCTCTCTCTCTCTCTCTCTCTCTCTCTCTCACACACACACACACACACACACACACACACACACACACACGCTCTCTCTCCCTCCCTCTCCCTAAGAGATTGTCTAGATATGGGAGATTTTGACCTTTTTTTCATAGGAGCATTCCTCCAACGATTGTTCATCTTCAGAGTCTATATTTCTCTGGATTTCAGAGTCTAGTTTGTCTTGCCTTGAGATGACACTTTTGCCTTCATTACTTTCAGGCTCACTTCATACATTTCTTCATCGCTATCGTGTTACAATTTAATGTGGTCTGCATGCGTTAATATCCCATTTCCATGTTTTATCACTGTGTTCTGTCCACTTTGCACTATGAATCTTGCCTCTTGTAGATTAGATTCACTATTCTTTTTGTACCATAGTTTTTCGTTGGTAACATAGGACATGTTCAATGGGGTTCTAATTTGTCTACCCATGAGGGAGGATGGGCTTTTCGATCTTCCAGCATTTGGTTTTGTCCTATAACTTAGCAATAATCTAGGAAGAAATGTTTCTCTCTTTTCTTTCCGTTGTTCCGTTTTTTTCAATCCATCTTTTATAGTTTGCACCACACCTTCTACTAATCTGATTTTGGATGGTAAGGTGGGGTTTTATATGGTTTGCATCCAATTTTGTTCAACCATTGGCATAGTTCCTCGTCACAGAACACTGCAGTGTTGTCAGATGCTAGCGTTTTCGGAATTCCATTTCTTGAAAATATGATCCTTAACGTTTGTTTCACGGTCGAACTTCTTTTGTTGGAAACCTGTATTACTTCTGTCCAGCCTGAATACGCATCTACAATATTAGTAATAATCCCACTCCATTAACATGGGCATGATTTATGTGTACTCTGTCCCAGGGTTGTGGACTCTTTAGGCCATGTATGTGTTTTTGTCTGTCTATATTTTCTTCTTTCATTGCACATTTTACATCTTTTATGTATTCTTCTACATCTGTAGAATAGCCTGGCCACCATGCCTCTAGCTTTAATTTCCTTTGCCTAGACGTTATTCTGCAATGAACATCATCATGTACACTCTTCATAATTTTGCTCCTTTGCGTTACTGGTGGAACCACTACGTCACTATTACAAATTATGCCCTTTTCTACAGTTAATTTGATTAACCTCTTTAAAACGCCTTTCTGCTCGTGAGCAATTATTTCACTTATTATTTTTCATCCTGAACAATATACTGTTAAATATGGGTTCTCGCTTCTTATCCTCAGCTAATTTGTCTATCGACAAAATATCAGTTTCAATTCAGTGTAAGAAAGTATCTTCGAATATTTCCTCCTCTTTCTAACTTTCAAAGGTAACGAGCATCAATCGTGTCAAAATGTCTACATACAGAATGATATTAACTTTCACATACTCAAAGTCAAACGCCATTAACATTAGGACCCATCTTAGAATTCTAGAAAATAATTACCTTAGGAAGTTGCTTCCTAGTATTAAATATGAATTCTAAAGATCTCTAGTCGGACCTTACTAGGAATTTTTTTCCAATCGGAAACTGACGAGCTCTGTCGTCCATATTATGACCAACGCTTCTTTCTCAATATTTGAATAGTTCACTATTTACATTATTCGGACTATTGCCCTCATCTTTGTCGCCATATTTATTACAACGTTTCGGTCGTTGTCAGTTATCTCCTCAAGGACAAATGGCACAAGTGGTTAAAGACGTTAGTAACTTCCAGTGACAGGACCCTAAGAGTTTGAGTTCAATACCCGGTTAAGGCAGTGGAGAATTTGGAGATGGGAATTAACAAGAAGATAACTGACATCCATTAAACATGGCACGTGGAAATAAAGGAGCAAAATAAAGGGTTCAGTTCGACATTCCAACCACCTGAAGAAGGCCGGAGCGTACAACGGCCGAAACGTTGTAATAAATATGGCGACAAAGATGAGGACAATAGTCCGAATAATGTAAATAGTGTACATAATACCTCATCTCAGAAATATAGACAGATATTCAATAGTTCACTTCGGCTTTTGACAATTTTCTCGAAATATCCATAATAGAATGACCATCTTGAAATTGAGACTTGACTTGAAATTATGTTCAGTTGTTACTAATATTTCTTTTCTAGGGTTCACTATTTTTACTACTGGCTTCTCTGCCGGAATAACTTTTAAATTTTCAAATGCCCCAATTTTTTTTTTTTCTTAAAGCGGCAAAAATTTCCGTCAATTCGAAATATCGCTCTACATATCGTCTGTAGAAATTTACAAATCCCAAGAAAAATTCCAATTCTTTTTTTGTTCTTAGGTACTTCATCTTTTAATATTTTCTCTGGTGATATACCGTCATTAGATATGGAATATCCCCAAAATTATATTTTTTAGTGTTCTGCACACGTTTTTGTTTTTTTTGTTTTGTTTTGTTTTTCGTTAATTTTTAATCCAGAATATTTTTTGCTTATTCAAAACCATACCTGTTTTCTATTTGAATTCTTCGTCGTTAATAGCACCAATACAAATGTCATTCTGGTAGTATATTGTATTTTTATATCGCTACCAATAATTTGCTTTATAGCCCTTTGAAAACCACACATGCGGTTTTAATTCCATACGCAATTCTTTTCCATCTTAACAAGCCTAATGGCGTGTTCATTGTTGTGACTTCTTTAAAGTCTTCGTCAATAGGTGTTTGATGGTATGTCTACTTTAGATCAATTTTAGAGAATGTTTTCATACCTACAAGGGTATTCAAAGCCCATTCTATATTGGAGATAGGATATGAGTCGGCATATATTTTGTGGTTTACGCCTATTTTGTAGTCACCCCAAATGCGCATCCTTTCTTAAATTTACTAGCGAGGAGGCCCATTTGCGGAACTTCTTCAAGTAGATCTTTTTCCAGTAATTTGTTTTAGTTTTTCCACATCTATTGATAGTAGATGAACTGACCCTTTTCGTACTTCAAAATATGTAGGGGAGAAATTTTCCTTTAGTCTTCACTTTGTTTCATAGTTTAATATTCCAGTTTCTTATGCTTTGACTTTGTTTACCAATTTTGCCGAATTTATGATCAATACATTTGCCATTAAACCGTGATTCTTTTCAGTTTGCCACGATAATTGGTAATACGTCAAACTTATTTTTTAGTTCCCCATAGTCTTCAAAATAGCTTAACGTTTTTATCACGGATCCGTTGAACTGATTCAGTTAGATATGGCTTTTCTTTAATTTTGATTTTCCTAATTTCTTCCAGAAATTTCAGGGTATCAACGTTATGCCATTTTACGTATCTAGTTGCATGTCCAATAAAACATTACTGTTTCGAGTTTTTAATAATCCCTTTTCATTTTCTTTCAATGACAAGGCGCCCATACATATTTCGTCTTCATTTTGTTGGACCGTCTCTACATTTTTCTTTTTGGATTTACACATATATTTAAATTGATTCATTTCGAAACACTTTCTACATTTTTTTTTATATGCCGGACATTTGTTTTTCTCTTTGATTTTGATATCCTCAAAAAGTACACATTATTCTGTCTTTTTTCTTTATCTGTCTATATGTCTATTTCTTCTACCAGATCCGTAACATTTGTTCCATTAAATTTTCCAATTAATTCATGTTGCTGAACAAATTCGATATACTATTCTAGTGAAACTTTCCCAGTTGTAAATGCATTAGAGTCATTTGCTGATACTCCTCATTTTGAAGGCCGTTTACCAATTTCATTTGGATCAAATCTTCTTCGATTGATTGGTTTTCACAATATTTAGCGGCCTGTTTCAAACAAAGAACATATTCACTAACTGGTTCATTCACTTTTTGAAAAATATTCATAAACTTAGCTCTCTCTGCATTCATAAGATTTTTCTTCGGTGTTATGTTTTTCATTATTAGTTGACTTATATCATCAAACGTCATTTCCTCCAACTGTTTTGGAGGTGCAATTGCTGATAATTTTATAATGGCCTCACAATCAGCAGTTGCTAAAAATAGATCAGTTATTTGATTTGTCTCCTCCAACTGATTTTAAATCCTTCAGCTTTTTTGTTCTAACTTTGGCTGCTAGAATCCTAAGCCACGTTTGAGCGTATTCATAATTATCCCGTGATAATTGTTCATTCATTTCTTTAGATATCGGCGATGCCAGTGTAGTGTTACTGATTCACGGGAAGAAGTATGCACTCAACTGCCTCATAGGTAATAGCTGTAGCTATTTATAGTCTTTTTGAATTAATGTGTAAATGAGTCACCTCATATAGTAAACAGCCTTATTGTTTGTAGGAATATCACGTTGAAGCACTGGTTTTCGTCCGATCACCGAAGTTAAGCAACATCAAACCAAGTCAGTACATAGATAGGTGAACGCTTAGGAATACCAAGTACTGTGAGTGGTGTAATGGGAAAGCCGACTTCCAATTCCAATTGGGTTTGTTATATTCACTTGAGAAATGTATGAATCCACCTCTTTTCGCCATAGCTATGGGCTAATTTGTAGGACTTGTATCTGTAAATCATTATTATCTCCCAAAAGCTTCTACGACACATAATGAGGAAAGAAGGCTTAGAAAATCTGATACTCACAGGACAGCTTGAAGGCAAAAGGTACAGGGGAAAACACCGCATAACGTACTAAATGAGCTTGAGTAAATAGAAGGCGGAACAATATTTAGAAATAATAAGATAAAATTTATTAAGAGCTACAAAGGACAGGAAATTGGGGAGAACCATGATCGTCTATATCCCGAAGAGACACGGCACAAGAAGTAGACCACTACCTGACAAAAAGTCCCATATATACATTATTAGGCAAAAAATGAACGCACTCAGAGAAAGTCGATTTTTGTATCTTTACCAAGACAAGTGAGTAATAGAATTCGTTTATTAATACAAGTGTACATATGTACATCATACAAGTCAAAAAATGATTTAGTATTTTGTTGGGTACACTTTTGCTTTAATAACGGCCTTGATTCTTCATGACATGCTACAGAATAAATTCTTTAGTAAGTCAACGTTCTTTGCCAGACTTCTCCAGTGTTCCTTTTATTCGAGAAAAAGCTCATCTTCTGTGTTAACTTTCCAATTATGGGAACGCTTGTCCATTATTGCCCAAAGGTTTTCAATTGGGTTAAGAACAGGACTGTGACTAGGCCACTGGAAGAGTTTCAATTTACCCTTATCGCACTTCCTCTCGAGATAAAGTTTATTCTTTAAGGCAGTTTGGATCGTTTTTGTTATTAAATCATTTTTTGACTTGTTTAATGTAAATATGTACACCTGCATTAATACACCTGTATTAACAAAAGAATTCTATTACTTGTCTTGGTAAAAATGCAAAAAACGATTTTCTAATCGGAGAGCCGAATTCAAATTCCACTCGAATCCATTATATTCACTTACCCTTTGGAAAGGTATGAATCTTAAGCTATGGGCAAATAACAGGAGAGACCGGGTTCTAGCTTTGGTTATCAACTGGTCTAACGCAGAAGGAAATGCCAACCAACTGCGGGGAAAAAAATCTGCCTCGTCAGTCATGTATCGAAAGATACATGATCTCCTAAGCGTGTATCACGCACGGCACATAACTGACTGATGGGTGCGTCCATTTTTTGCCTCGTACTATATATATATATATATATATATATATATATTAAATAAAAACAGACCACTTTAAGGTTCCATGTAATAAATTATTTCACCACAGCCCTTTTAAAAGGACTGCGGATCATCAGAAAGTCTGATGATCTGCAGTCCTTTAAAAAGTGCTGTGGTGAAATAATTTATTACATGGAAACTTAAAGTGGTCTGTTTTTATTTACATTATTTGCTCTGGATTTACATTGAGCTCTCTGGATTTTATCCTCCTTAGGTTTACCCATACGGATTACCTAGTTTTTCATAAACTATATATATATATATATATATATATATATATATATATATATATATATATATATATATATATATATATATATATATATATATATATATATATATATATATATATATATATATATATATATATATCCGATGGATAGTACATATATACATATATATATATATCTGCTGGATGCGTCCATTTTTGTCTTGTACTATATATATATATATATATATATATAGTACATATATATATATATATATATATGTGTGTGTGTGTGTGTGTGTGTGTGTGTGTGTGTGTGTGTGTGTGTGTGAGAGAGTCAAAGTCGAAGGACTTTTGAATTTACTCAAACGAACAGCGATTTGTTTGCAAATTCTCTTTTTCTACCACGTCTGTAGATTTTATCATTTCATTTTCCTTAATGGCTTTTTTTTCCTATAGCCTGTTATTTATATTCGTCCTTTTCATGTGTGGCTTTTTTTATTTACCTCTACATTCTTTCCATTTTCATTATTGAACTTTGAAGAGTACAGATTGATAACGATTATGTTCACTTGGTCATATTTGAAAGCAGAGTTCAAGACCTAATTTACTCACTCGCCAAATCGATTTAAAATTAAAATTATAAAAGTTTACATATTTTAAGGTTCTAGATGTTCTCTACATCCAGTCAATAACGTGTCGTTGGATTTGATGGCAGATGAAACCTTATAAGTTCGTCCCTAATCCACAACCAGTGGCCATTGTATTTCCCCAGAAAATCGTCTCAAAAATCGATTGAATTGAACGATGCTCTGCAGTCGAGGTTGATATTGATCAAATGAAAATATTCTTTGAAAAAAAAAAAAATATTATCCCACTCGGGAGATTGCAAACATAATAAACGTTGAAAACCATTTTGTTCATTTTGGTTATAATAGTCACTGTCAGGTAAGTTTGTCGGAGTTAACTCCTCCTTAATTCCCTAATTGTTCACTAGGGCGCGCTCTCCCTACACTATAAATGCTGGGCGACTTCTTGCCTCGTTCTCTTTTCCTCAGGCCTTGTGCCTCATCCTACCTCGCGTGGAGGCGAAGTTAATACTCTTTTTCATTTCTTCATTTTCAACGAACACATCCACTATGTGATCTCTCGCAGAGATCTGCGTTTTTGCCCACTCGAGGGAAAACGCCATTAGACACACGTGCACGTACGTACGAACATTCACCAAAATACAAACTCTACGTTCATACACAAACACAAATGTTAATGTCTATGTCCATTGTAAATTTTGTTGTTTAATACATATACTTGTTTGTATATATATATATATATATGAAGAAATATAGTCTTAAGATGTGCTATATTTATGGGATAAAGTGCTCAATATCAGAGATAGACCGTGTGTAAATATAAAAGTGAACATAGAAGTCAACACTTAGAGGCGACAGCATGAAACAGACTGTCGTCTCTAAGTGTTGACTTCTTTGTCCACTTTTATATATATATATACATACATGTATATATATATATATATATATATATATATATATATATATATATATATATATCGGTCTTGTTTTTTTCTTTACATCTTCGGTTGGACTCAACTTGTAGTGGACCTTTTAATTATATCTGGAGTTACACACGTGTTCCTAATTTAATAACACGTAAACTCACGATCTGCTATAAGTTAAAAAGAAAAAACATTCTTTTTAGTTTATCACTGACAATAAAGCCGTGATATCTTAATGAAATGAAATCGAAGAGATATGTTAGACGAAAAGCTATCAGAAATATTTTTATTTACTAATACAAAGCTGACCTTTAAACAAGTCGAAATTGATGGTGAATCTTTTGAAAATTTTGTGATAACAACTGGTCCATTCATCGAAGACTTACACATATTTCTTTATGTTTTAACAGTTCCATATTGAATTTGTTTTCAAATCAAATCATTTATCGATGTATATTTCTTTCAATTCATTTTATCTTATCGCACAAGAACTTCTTACTATAATGAAAAATATCTATAGAAATTTTATGAAATTTTTAAATATTTGGTTAAATATCAAATAAAAATTTAGTTCAGATTTTTCCTGTTAATACATCCCAAAATATTCACTCCAAAATAAAAAGAATTTGTATTTATTAAAATTCACACCAAATTCTCCTAGAGCGAGTCCCTTTTGTTGCACTACGTTTGGGTTGGCGTTTGCGATCGCCCCAAATGTGGGCGACTCGGGTGTGCTATTTCTAAGTATGGGGTCTACGTTCGGCCTCACCCTGATAAGCAAGCAAAAAAGAGACTTTTTTTTCCTTTTTTGTTTTTAAATTGTAAAAATCCCTTCTAAATACCTGGAATATCATCTGCACTTACGAAATGTGAATAACTCTCTGATTTTTTTGGTAATAATTTAATTCTGAGGGTTGAAGTTGTTGTGAGGCAAGTTAAACAAATTTTGACTTAAAATTTATAATTTCAAAAGAGTACCAAAGATTTAATAACAAACAAACTTGTTTTCTTGGGGTGAATTAATATTTGCGATAAGTAACTTTACATTTTGGGTGAATTACAGAAAAAATCCCTTCAGTTCAATAGCGAAAGTTAGTGATATTCGATCTTCTAGGGCTCGTAGAAGTATTTAAAACCTGTCGAATAAAAGAATGAAAACTCATCTTCAAGAAATAAAACATTTTGTTTTTTGGGTTTTTTTTTTGTATTTTTGCTGAGCACGAATTCTAATTTCACCTATCATGATATAAAACAGTTTAAATTTTTAAAAATATTAAACTCATCTCTAGATTTACTCGCCAGTCTTTTTATTTAAAAACGATCAAATGTTTCTAGAGTTGCACCGAAAACAAAAAAAAAGGGGGGGGGGGGAAATTGCAACACTCTGCTTTTATTGTGTCTTCTACAATCACAGTAACAATTTTTTAAAATCCAAAGTTTTAAACAAGATATGACCGAGAAGACTTGATAAAATTGAAAATGAAATACAAAACGACGAATTGGAGAAATTTCCGTTCATAAAACATTTAGCAAAGAGAAAAGCAATCCTAAAATAGATTGGAGTGTTGATTTTCCCATAAAACACTTGTTAACCGTAAACGATTATTTACACATGACTGGCCAGGATCAATATTGCTTAATTGCTATTTTAAGCAGGAAGTATTGTTATCGATATGTTAACATTATATTACACATATACGTAGAAAAGAGTGAAGGATCGTAACTCATGTAAGGAGATGAGAACTCTTTTGAATGTCTATATTAACTGTATTGCAGCTAATGTCGTATGTGTTGCGGTGGGGGGTGGGGTGAATATCTGCACTCTCGCAAAATCAGCTGAAATTGGTCAGTTGTGTCAGATGCGCGACGGCATCTTGATGCGGACATTGAAATACAGATAACTTACTTAAAAGGAGATGTTATGGTATATAAACCAACAAGTAGTCAGCCAGACCGAAACGCAGTTTCAATCTGATCTGGATACACATCAGTGCATTAGTGGTGAGTCACTCATCTGCGTATCTCTCTATATATATCTCTATCTCTTTCTCTCTATCTCTCTCTCGCTCTCTCTCTCTCTCTCTAACTTTTTTCACATCTCCCTATCTATCTATCTATCTATCTATCTATCTCGTTTACTCACATTTATCTATCTATCTATCTATCTATCTATCTATCTATCTATCTATCTATCTCGCATCTTCCTCTCTCTCTCTATCTAGCCCTTATTTTATCTCCCTCTTTATTTATCCCTTGCATCCTCCGTCACTCTCTCGCTCTCTATCTGTCTATCATTCTCTCCATCTCTCTCGTTTTCTCACCCTCTATCTATCTATCTATCTATCTATCTATCTATCTATCTATCTATCTATCATTCTCCCGCCTTCATTTTCTCTCCGTCACTCTCTCTCTATCTCTCTCCATTTATCCCTTGCATCCTCTCCTTCTCCCCCCTTGCTAATGTTATGAAACGGTTATGACCTAAATCAGTCGATTCTAAGATTTTCTTTCAAATAAATTAAAAATTATCCGTTTATTTTCCGGCATATTCTTTTTTTAATTTGTTTTTTTTTTTTTTCAAAGTCATTTTTCCAGTTTTTTTATGCTTTGTTTAATTTTAGCCGATAATTTTTATCATCGCCAAAACAATCTGTCTCCTCCTCTCTTTTATATTCCCGAATTGGCTTTACCTTGTACTAAGCACTTTTAACTGAAAACTTTACCATAGTTTGTTTTTACCAACTACGTTCGTGTTTCGTATCTTATATCTATAATTCTAAAAAGTGTGTGTGTGTGTGTGTGTGTGTGTGTGTGTGTGTGTGTGTGTGATCGAATGTTGTTTATGCGTTTTCACAGTTTTCATCCGATTTCAATTTGTTTTTTTTGGGGGTTTTTTTTTTTTTTTTTTTTTGATAGATAATTCTTGAGTTCAAATTACACATCCCCTTTCTCTTGGCCAAGAATTCAATCTCTCTCAAGTGAGGTTACCTTTTCCGTTGCATAAAGCCTACTACGTCAGTTTTAAGACATTGTTTTCATTGTCCTTTATAGCCGTTCCCAATTTAAATTTTTTTATTGTCCTGCCAGTTTTTGCATTGCATTCACCGTAGTAATAAGTAAGCTTGTTTTTATGATTACTCAACATTTATTTTTCCAACCTTTCCTAAAGTTATTCGAGCTTAGTTATCCCTGTAGCTTTTCAGCATTCTCTTCTGGTATTTGCCCACGCATTCCATTTGACAATACATATTTGCTCAAGATATGCCACCAAAGAAAAGAACTTGCCTAGGTCGCAAAATCGCTACCGCCAGGTCTGTTATGCAAATAAGAGATAACGAATCGTCTTTAGAATGTTCAGTTTGCCTGTCTCAAAATGACCCTCGGAATGCTTTAATCTAAGCCATTGAGTCCGAAGATCAACGTAGCCATTGGCTTTCCAGAAGAGCATACCTGAACACTTCTGCACGCGAGGCTGAAAATGATGATCAAATGATTCAACGGCTGAGGAGAAACGCCTCTTCAACCGCTGCTGCGCATGAGGCTGAAACAAGATTGAGAACCCAAAAACGACCCTTTTCATCCCCCCACACCCTCCATTCAAATTATTCCCTCCCCCGCCCAATTTGGGGATGTGCCTCAGTTGCAACCAATTGTTGTTACTAATATTAATTTTCGAGTGGGCTGACTTTAAACTTAAACTGCTGCAATTGAACGGTAAAATTTCCCAGTAATGAAAGACCCGATCGAAAAGGGGTTATACTGCTTATATATATATATATATATATATATATATATATATATATATGTGTGTGTGTGTGTGTGTGTGTGTGTGTGTGTGTGTGTGTGTGTGTGTGTATTGATCCAATATCCAGAAAATGGTAAATGTAAGTAACATGAAAGAAATCCTAAATTTTACATATTTCCTATTCTCCTCAAATAATCAAGATCCATTTCTTTCATTGGTGAAATCAAAGCCAATGGAACTGCCAAGAGTCCATCTATTTCTGTTTAATCTTGATCAAAAGAGATAGATAAAATAGCTATTCATGTTTGGCAGACATCCCCAAAGTAACGTCTCAAAGACAATATCTTTAATGGTTAAAAGCATAATAGTCATGACTGTATAATAATATTGGCACCAGGAGTTACTGATGTATTTCAGTGGACGCTTACAGTATCTCGTACATCAGTACTCTCAGTAGTGTAGCCTTGTGCCAAACTAAATTTACTATTCCTTAAGTCACTTAGTTTGCAACAGTATGTGCTTTTGCTTCATGATTAGTAACAAGTGCTTAATATAACAGTCTTTAGTCAAGAAGACTGTGTCGTGTTTACCGAGATTACGTCCGAATAAAAATAAAATCCAATCACTCACATATAACCGAATCCCCTCGCTGTCTACGCAAACATATTCGCTTTTTTTTTAATAAATAATGGAAAATATTTTTTCGGTTAACAACTGATGGCGTATTACATTATGGAATGAATTTAGGGAAGCATTCGTTGTATCTCTGAGTTAAGGTCAATTTCGTTTAGCTTACTCCACCGGAGTAAAATGTTCTAGTTCCATGTATCATGCCTCTTCCGGATGTCTCTCAGTTAACTCAACTCTCGGTGGACGGAATAAAGTATCCGGTTCGAAATTCCAATCACCTGAAGAAGGCCGGAGCGTACAACGGCCGAAACGTTGTGAATATGGCAATGAAGATGAGGATAACAGTCCGAATAATGTAAATAATGTAAGTAATCATAATGCCTCATCTCAGAGATATAGACAAATATTCGTTCAGCTTTGATAGCACTGCGTTATGTTATTTATACAGAAAAAAATGAACAAGACATTTTTCACTGTTCTTTGAACTGTCATAACTGAAACTCCCTCTCTCAAGTGCTAAACGTTTTATGAATTGAGTTGGATCTTTTCTAATTTATCTCTTTAGCTTTAAGATGAAATGATGATCCCCCTTTCTGTTGTGACCTCTTGATCCAGTTTTCTTCTCTACTGTTCCCTCTTTTTTAAAATTATTCACCGTTCTCTTGATGGTTCTTGAATAGACTTTGAGGATGGAAGCCAGAGTATGAATGTCGGTACCATTACTGAAGGCCTGAATGATCTTTTTCCTCTGGCTATTGCTCAGTTGGAAAAACATAGTGGGGCTGACACGAAACGATTTTAACCTCTTCTCTTCTCCAACTGAATAAATCAAAGGGTTTTCCGTGATTCTTACGTCAAATGGCACGAAATAAATGGTTAAATATCTTATCTGAAAACCTGAAAAAAAAACTCAATTAGTTTAGTGGATTTTTTTTTTAGATATTAAACATTTTTTGCAATGGATAATTTTGCTGTTACTCGATTTGGACAATTTTGCTGTCACACCTAGTACATAGAGTACGAGGCAAGTAATGGATGCACCCATAGAAAGTCAATTTTTTTATTTTTACCATAACAAGTGAGTAGTAGAATTCGTTTATTAATACAGGTGTATTAATACAGGTGCACATATATACATTATAAAAGTCAAAAATGATTTAATAACAAAAACGATCCTAAGTGCCTTAAAGAATAAACATTATCTAGAGAGTAAGAGTAACGAGGTTAACTTGCAACTCTTCCAGTGGCCTAGTCACAGTCCTGATCTTAACCCAATTTAAAACCTTTGGGCGAAAGTGGACAAGCGTGCCCGTAATATGAAAGTTAACACAGAAGATAAGTTTTTTCGCGAATTAAATGAACGCTGGAAAAATCTGGCGACTGACGTTGACTTACTAAAGAATTTAGTCTATAACATGCCACGAAGAATTAAGGCCGTTATTAAAGCAAAAGGTTACCAAACAAAATACTAAATCATTTTTGACTTGTATAATGTACATCTGTATTAATACCCTGTATTAATAAACGAATTATATTACTGACTTGTCTTGGTAAAAATACAAAATTGGGTGCGTCAATTTTATTTTATTTTTGGCCTCGTATATATATATATATATATATATATATATATATATATATATATATATATATATATATATTATTCGGACTATTGTCCTCATCTTTGTCGCCATATTTATTACAACGTTTCGGCCGTTGTATGCTCCGGCCTTCTTCAGTTGGTTGCAATGACGAACTGAACCCTTTATTTCGCTCACTGGAGTAGACTGTTCTACTTCCACGTGCCATGTTTAATGGATGTCAGTTGTTTCAAGGACACAGGGCACAGTGGATAAAGGTGTTAGTTAGATCCAGTGACAGGATCTAAAGGGTGTGAGTTAAATAACCGGTTAAGGTATCCATTAAACATGGCACGTTGACATCCATTAAATATGGCACGTTGAACTAGAACAGTCTACCCCAGTGAGCGAAATAAAGGGTTCAGTTCGACAGCCAAACCACCTGAAGAAGGCAGGAGAGTACAACGGCCGAAACGTTGTAATAAATATGGCGACAAAAATGAGAACAATAGTCCGAATAATGTAAATAGTGTACATAATACCTCATCTCATATATATATATATATATATATATATATATATATATATATATATATATATATATTGTATACATTTTCTGTTAAGGATTATGTAAATGGTAGCATAACGGAGCTCCCATTTATTTAGCGAAAATTCTCAGCAGTGAGTCATTTATTTTGTCTTGTCTTATGTAACAAGTAAAATTCTGCCATACCTTTTCACATGTCCCTGCAACCTTGTCACAACGCGCCAACATACCCGTAACATCGTTACCGGGGTAACTCCAAATAACAAGTTTACTTTGGCCGCCATCATCATCAGGAATCTGCAAAAAAGATGTTCAAAAACACCGTTGATAATTGACCAGAAACTGTGTAATTGCGTGCCTAATGGATTGTTAGAAAAATGGGTGCGGTCCATCAGTCCACGTACCTTGGCTCCACCATCACTGCCAACCTCACCCCTTAGACGCAAAGATTGACAAGAGGATCGGGAAAGCTGCCAAGAGAGTCAGGAAAGCAGCCATAACCCTTGCGCGCCTCACGATACGTGTGTGAGCCAATCCTAAGCTGATGGTGAAAACCAAAATGACAGTGTCCAACGCCTGCGTCTTCAGCGAGGCTTGGACTACGTGTGCCAGGCAAGAAAGGCGTCTTTACACCTTTCATATGAGAAGCATCCGCCGTATCCTGGGAGTAACGTGGCAGAACAAGGTGTCCAACACCGAGGTCCTGTCTCGAGCAGGTCTGCCCAGCATGTTCACTTTGCTCAGACAGCACAGACTCCGGTTGGTTGGGCCATGCCCACCGCATGCCAGACGGCCGCATCCCTAAAGATCTCCTGTATGAAGAGCTGACCTCTGAAAAAAAGACCTGCCGGGCGGCCACAGCTGTGGTACCTCGATGTCATGAGGCGTGACATGAAAGTTGTGGAAAGTCCTGGGAGAGCCCGGCAGCCATACAAGTGAAGAAGAACTCTGATCAAACACCTCAAGTCAGGGGAGGAGAAGCTGGCACAAGTCGCCACGGAAAGGCAAGCCCGCAGAAAGCAAAGTGACAGCTTCAACTGACCAGAGACAGAACACACATGCAACCTCTGCAACAGAGATTGCCACTTCCGCATCGGCTTATACAGTCACAGACGTCGATGCACCAGCCAAGCAGACAACTAGGATGCTATCCATGGTCAACCCTGAACGAAGGAGGCCTACGGTAATGCATTGTTAGAAAAAAAACGGATTGAAAAAGAGATAAAACTGCAATTATTGACAACTGATTTGCTTTTAACGATTTATCAACCGTTTATGGGTTATTTAAAGCCGAAACATATTTCAGACTTTAATGAAGCATTGCAATAATTCTGGGTTTGTGCACCTTGCATTCTTTGTAATAAATGTTCAGAAATGGTAAAAATTTAATAAAACGATAATATCGAATATATTTGATAGATCAGGAAAAGAAACAGTAACTCGCTGGAAAACATCGCAACCTATATTATTTGTAGCTTGTAAAGTCGTAAAGAAGTAAGCTTAACTGAAATATAATTTTCGATTAATAGAGGAATATTTTTTCCTGTAAGTAAAATATTGAATCTTATAAAAACGGAACAGTTACTCGATATCATTCTAACAACCGATATGTTTCTCATATTCCGCAAGGATTATAACTTTTTCTTTCTCTTTTTTTTTCCCCAAAATATATTTATTCATTGAAGTAACAGACAACTTAAAAAAGTTGGTTTATATCTCGAGTGAACTACAATCAATCTCTTTAACAGTTTGGCATAAATATCTTGTAGGTTATCCCACTTGACTTTGCTAAAAAGCCGCCGCTAGGGGGGGGGCACTCTTTAAGCCTATAAAAAGGCGTGCATTTCTCTTCCTGGCCTCTTTTAAAGTTTTTCAGCTCAGCTTTTAATATGTAGCCGCACATGGGTAAAGT
This sequence comes from Acanthosepion pharaonis, assembly GCA_903632075.3. Taxonomy (NCBI): domain Eukaryota; kingdom Metazoa; phylum Mollusca; class Cephalopoda; order Sepiida; family Sepiidae; genus Acanthosepion; species Acanthosepion pharaonis. Next base: position 4,470,706 of record CAHIKZ030001046.1, read on the forward strand.
GTCCTCCACTGGGGTACGTTCATTTTCATGGTTTTCTCTTATGATTTTTGTGCTCTCTCACACACGCTTGTTACGCACAGACACAAACACACACACACACACACATACACAAGCACATTCTTATTATAGCAAGTTCCATACTTCTTTCCTATCGTCACATTATTTCTTTTTGTAAATACATGTATTGTCGTTTGTTTTGTATTCATTGTTTTGTGTTATTATTTTTTGACCTGGTCTCACATTGTTTGTGCTAATATTATTTGCAGGATAAATTTTCCAGAAGCCCGTAAATATTTACCATCCAAAGTGTTCATTCCCGCAACATAATGGTGACTAAATATTTACCCAATCATAATAGCATCCAACAACAATCTCACTAGTTACGCTGATCACAGTATTTTTGATCTTTTAGCCATTAAATGTCGACACCTCGCTGCCTGGACAAACAGGACGTTGCGTCGGTCGCAGTGTCAATACAGCTTTTTAAATTCAGTTTCCCTTCTCCTAGAATGTTTTTAAGGCTAGACAGGCCAGTCTACCCTTCTAATGGTGAGGGCGGAAGAAGTTAATTCCTAAAGGTATTTCTGCAAAAGTGGACGTAGCGGTTTCGTTTTCTCGTGCCAATTCCACTTTCTGCGTCAATAACCGCTATGCTACAAGCACACTCGAAAGTGATTACATTCACTAAGAATAAATGGAATGAAAATTCATGTTTGTTAGATAACATACTAAGATTGCGTTGCTATGTAAGTTACATTCAAAGATCATTTTCTAATGCAACGAATTCGATCCTAACTTAAGGATTATATCCTGCTGCAGATATATATATAGAAGCACTTATCGGATATCGATTAATCTCGTTTGGTAATAGGTCGTGAATGCGAGATTCTCGTTGGAGGCTTTTCTCGCTTCATGCTATTCTAATCATTGCAAATGCCTTCTCTATTACAACTAATCCTTGAATCGCCCTTTATATTAACAAAGACATTTACCTGGATTCAACTTTGATGATTAATCATCATTGTTGAGGGGTTCTCCCCTTTTTACACAAATGGACTCACCCAGTATATACATATACTACTGCTACGTGAAGACCCAGGAAAGCAACAGAGGGTGAAGGTAACAGACAGACAGACAGAACGAACGTAGCGAGCAAGAGTCACAGTGAGCGAGCACGTAGACTCAGTAAGAAGTCATACAGCGAGACTTCAATACCAAAGACTGTATAGATATTTTGCTACTAACCCGTATTCCTGGAACTACTAACCTGCATTACCAGTTTGTATTATTACGTTAATATATTATTTTCATATATTCATTCTTGGCGTTGTTATTTATTGGTACTGGATTTCATCTCGGAATCCACAACAATCATAATATGAGTTTCCGTTGTGCATATATTAGGAGACACGTTACTCTGTGTTCGCGGAGTTTTCCATCTGACTCGCAATAATTAGGTTTCATCCATTGTCCATTATGAAGGGCCATTATGAAATATACCACAAATTCCAATATGCTGATGTCTTAACCGTAACCCTGGTAGGAGTGGCAATATGTGATTTGGTCCTTACGGCTTTGATTTCCGAGTTATATTTCGCATACACTGGTGCTAATCACAGCTAGAGATCCAAGTCTGCTATTTAACCCATATTTGAGGGAATAAATGACGGATTTCCAAGAGTATTTTCGTGTAAGTGAATGTAACGAACTCGACTGGAATTCGAACTCGGTTCTTCGATTTCTCATTCCGAACCGCTATCCATTACACCATCCGCACATCCACAGGATGACACACGTAACAGTACCAGGAAGAAGAGTGTTGATGCTATTGGGTGACCTTGTTAGATCAGAAATTATTCCCAAACATTTATCATCGATTCTGAAGTATTAATTCATCAAAACAGAAAATCTGCTTCTTCTTAAATTTAATGGAGGCGTTAAGCAAACACACGTTCCACATTCTTCTGCCTTCTATTTGCAAGGATTAAAGTGTAGCACCTGTTTTGTTCACATCAATACATAACAGTTGCAAGAATTGATTTCAATATTTTAAAACAATTATCTCAAAATAATTTCCAAATAAAACGTTTTGAAACATAACCCAATATATTTGATGATATCCTACATGAAACTTTTACACATACAGAGACATACACCGAAAACCGTGTTTATAATTTTCAAGCTAATCTTAATTCACTTAAAATAAGTCATTAAATTGAACCAACGCATTAAAATAACGCATTAAATTGAAACAACACTTTAAAATAACGCATTAAATTGAAACAATGCATTAAAATGACGCATTAAATTGAAACAATACATTAAAATAACACATTAAATCGAAACAGCCCATTAAGATAGCGCAGTAAATTGTAACAACACATTAAAATAACGCATTAAATTGAAACAACGAAACGTTAATAAAAAATGCTTAAAGAAAATCAGCAAAAACAACAAAAAAGACAAATACTGTATTTCTTTTTTAAATAGTTGTTTGTATGCAACTTTTACTCAATAAATATAGCAATGTTGCTGTTTCTTCCCGCCACTGCTTCCAAGTTGTTCAATCAATACAACAGACCCCCACATTCTCTTTGTCACTCACTAATTATCAAAGCTTTTTTTTTTACTCTCAATAAACTCAGAAGTGGACATTTAATTGTTTCAACTTTATTCTAACCATTTTACTTTGCTTAACCAACGGGAAAAATTATTCTTCCTTAAAAATGTTTATAAATAAAAAATAATTGTAAAATGAATTTTTTGCGTGGTAGTGATTCTATTCATTTTTTTATTATGAAAATTCATTTTTATAATATGTGGAAGTATCTACCCTTTGGCTGAAGAAGGTCACAAAACCAGAAACACCTGTAGCAGAATTATGGAAAATAGAGTATAATATATATTTTAAAATAAAAAATCCACATTTAAACCAAAAACGTTTGCGGTTTATCTTCTTTTTAAAATATAAACTTTTCTCTCGTTGGAACAACTATAACCTTTTGCATATATATATATATATATATATATATATATATATATATATATAACTATGAACCTAAAGAGCCAGGCAAACATACCTAAGTTTCACCTACGCGGATCGTCAGGGTACAATGGCCAGCGTACCCTGACGAAACCTAGGTAGGTGAAACCTACGTAGGTTTGCCTGGCTCTTTAGGTTCATAGTCAAATTTGCTCTACTTAGCGTATTGAGCACTTTGCTTAGTTATTTTTATTTTATTTGTGTCGGTGTTTTTTTTCTTTGAACTCTGAACTTGGATTCTTGTTGACTGTTTTCGCCTGAATTACATAGTTCTTTCTTTTTTTTATTCCTTTTTTTTTTCCTTGGGTATTGGTTTGTTCTTTTACAAGCCAATACGCCTAAGGTTTTTTCCGGATGAGTATACTTATTTATATTTATACGATTATATATATATATATATATATATATATATATATGTGTGTGTGTGTGTGTGTGTGTGTGTGTGTGTGTGTGTGTATGTATGTATGTATGTATGTATTAGTAAACTTTGATCTAAACGTCTAACGCACATGCAGCAAATCACAAATCTCAGAATTTCAAAATGCTAATAACAACACTGACCTCTGTCATTCAAAAAAATCGAAAAGTCTGTGGCCCACCATTGTTTTGACCTTACAGCAAACATCAAGAAAACCAAGGTCTTGTACAGCCAACCCCCAAAATTATCTCACCATCTATGATACACCTCTGAAACAAATGGAACCTTTTCCATATCTAGTCAGTCTTTTATCAAACGCACCTCAGAAAACAACGTGGAATACAGAATTGGAGCTGCACACAGGGCATTTGGAAAGTTAATCAAATGCGTTTTTGATAACAAAAACCTGAACTTAACTACAAAAGTTATGGTCTATAATGCTGTTGTCATTTCAAGTTTGTTATATGGTTGCGAAACCTGCACTCTATATCATCGCAATATCTAAAAATCAGAATGCTTTCACCAGCAAAAGCTTCGTTCAATCTTAAACATTAAATGGAAATAGTATGTGGAGATCACCAAAGAGGCAACATTCAAAGCATGAAATTGCTGATCATTAAACACTGGCTTCGATGGTCAGGACATGTAACAAGAATGGAAGAGTCAATGTTTTCACGTCAAGTCTTATTCAGTGAGCTCACTTCATGGAAAAGATCACAGGTTTGGATACGTCTTGGCACCTATGTTATTCTCCTTGTATCTGGTTTCAATGTTTCACAAACTTCCTCCAGACAATCCAGTAGTTGACATCAGATATCGATATGATGGGGGACTTTTCAACCTTAGTAGGCTTTTATCTAACACACATGCAACAAATCTCAGAACTTCAATATGTTGAGGACAACGCTGCCCTCTGTCGTTCAAAAGAAGAAATCGAACAGTTAGTGAACAACTTTGCTATAGCCCACCTTTGTTTTGATCTTACAGTAAACATCAAGAAATCAAAGGTTCTTGCACAGCCAACCCCAAATACCATCTTACCAGATTTAGATATTACCATCTGTGATACACCTCTAGAACAAGTAGAACATTTTCCATATCCTTTATCAAACAAGATCACCTCAGAAAAGGAAGTGGAACACATAATTGGAGCAGCATACGGAACATTTGGAAACAACAACAAAGATCTGAACTTCACAACAAAAATTATGGACTATAATGCTGTTGATATTTCAACTTTTTATGTGGTTGCAAAACCTGCATATCGTCACGATATCTATCACCTTTTGCCATAGCATAGCTTATAGCTATATTTTTATTTCATGTGTGTGTTTAGTAATGTGCCAGTTAATATCTTCTCTGTTGTTATTTCCTTGCAATTAACTCTTAATGTCCATCACTCATGTCGAACCTTTTCATTCCTGATTCTGATGCCATATGCACAACACATGAAATATATAATCTTCATGCATAAATCTTTTTACAGATAACACATTCCAAGTCGTGACAAACCCACAAAAATAGAGTTCATGAAATGGCTTGCCACCCCCACTCCAATCTACTCATCATACTTACCAGACCGAGATAAATATGTGCATTTTTTCTGAGCCACACGCTGAGATTTTTATCTTAATCATAAACATTTATCCTTAAGTCGACTTCAAAGAAAGCCGACTGTTTCTCCTTCAAGGCAATAATAAAAGACAAGTTATTTGCTTTTCTCTTAGGCAACAAAAAGAGAACAGGTAAATTAGCCATTCGTTAAATATGGATGCAACAACATTCGTTGTGGCAAGAATTTAAACGTAAAGGACAAAACAGAGTCAGAATCTGTTTCATTGCTATGGCTTGTTGACAGCCCATCTGTTTAATTCAATATTTCGTAGATTATTTATATAAATATATATATATATATATATATATATATATATATATATATATATTCTCTCTAAATAATTCGACTGAGCTCTCGGAGAGGAAGGGGTAATTTTATAAACAGTGGCTGCTGCTTCTAATGCAATGCTCTTCAACTAGAATCGAGCTCTCTTAGCTACTGACGTCTTTCGGATAGTAAAAGCGTTAAAATTTCCCTACTCTCTCTGCCGTACGACGATAGCTTGGGGGTAGAATCTCTAACTGATGCCAAATCGATCGGATTTCGATCTCGGCTTTGAAACAATCGGATGTCTAGCTACATTGATGAGCTGCGATACATCGAAACAAACTGTGTGTGGATGACTATATATATATATAAACTGCGTCTAGAGATTATATGCAAAAGAGGTATTGTCAAATATTTTATGTAAAATTCATAGATATGTGTTATCCAATGAAATAATTTGTACTATTATGTATAGCGAGTAAGCATGAAAGCAATTAAGTCCCAATTTTCAATTTCAGAATGATATTTAGTATTTTTTCAGTAATTATAGCAATTTGCAGCGTCAAGAGATTTTTTGCAAGAACTAGAATTTAGTATTATGGCTCGTAAAAAAGAACTAACAATGAATGAAAAGAACTATATAATCAAAGAAATTAGCAAAGGAAAGTCTTCGCTTCAAATTTCTAAGGATTTGAAAAGGGATTATCGAACAATCAAGAATATATGTCAAATGGGAAAAAAAGTCTCAGGCTGAATTCAGGAATTTAACAAAGCGAGATCTATCACATATCCAAAGAGAATTAATAAGAAACCCAAATGCGTCAAGTGCGTTCTTATTTGAGGTCACTGGAGCTCCTATGGTGTCAAGGGAAACAAGGTGTAAAGCATTAAGGAAGTTTGCTGATGTAAAAAATCAAATAAAGAAACCCATTTTAACAAAAAAAAACATAAGGAAAGAAGATTGCAGTGGGCAAAAAATACATGAAAACTGATTTCAGTAAAATGCTTTTTACAGACGAATCAAGGATCACCCTCGATGGGCCCGATGGATGGGATCGAGGATGGGTTTGCAAACAACATGACTCAAGAAAATTTTTTAAACGCCAAGGCGGCGGTGGGATCATGATATGGGCTGGGATTATTGGTAATGAGCTCGTGGGTCCATTTAAACTGAATGACGGGGTTAAAATGAATTCCAAAAGTTACTTTCTAGAGTAATATTTATTTGAATGGCTTGATATCAGTCTTTAGCCAAGCGTAGATCTATGATCTTTATGCAAGACAACGCACCAAGTCATGCATCAAAGTTTACTAAATCCTGGTTGAAAGAAAAGGGATTTGTTGAAGATTCTCTTATGGACTGGCCTTCAAATAGCTGTGACTTGAATCCCATTGAGAACCTGTGGAGCATCTTCAAGAGATATATTTATTCTAATGGAAGGCAATTCAACAGCAAGTGTGACCTCTGGGAGGCAGTTAAAGTTGCTGCAAACAACTTACCAGCCGCTAAAATTGCAAATCTAACATCAGATGTTGATAATTGGCTGCTAAGAGTTATTGAAAAGAAAGGAGCATTTGGGCAATAAATTTTAGGGTGTTCTTATTATTTTTTGTTAATATATCTTTTATTTTTAAAATAAAATGTTTTTTTATGTTTTTCCTTTAAGAAATTGACGAATTTGTTCTAATATATATATATATATATATATATATATATATATATATATATATATATATATATATAAATAATATTAGTGGTAAATATACACATGGAATAAATTATGAGCATGGTTCGAAACCGGTTAGCTCTGCCCGTTTTTTCTTTTTACTTATTATCTATTATCCTCATGAGTGGTAATCAAAATAATTTTTGTCTTTTTATGGCAGTCATAATTTTTTTTACCACAAAACATATCTTTAAAATATATATATATATATATATATATAAACTATTTTCATATTTTATTCTTCCTGCAATATCTCAGCCGATCCCTTCTTCTGTCTTCTTCAAGTGTAAATGCAGTCAGTTCACTGTTGGCCTGAGAAAACGTCCTGAAAATGGAACGTGGCAAAAATACAACAACAATGGGACGTAAACCAAAACTCTAATTATAAACAGAACAAAAGCAACGAGAAAACTCAAAAGGAGACACATTTGTTTGAGAAAACCGGACAGGCGACTAGCAGAAACGTTGTAAAAAAAAAAAAAATAAGTAGAAAATAATAAGCAAACACCACTAAGTGTTAACAACGACATATTTCCAAATTTCAGAGAAAAAATCGACAAGGAATCCGCTTTGAGAAATTCTGTTCAGATCAAAGATTTTAGGATAATGTCCACTGTTTACAATTAATAGATTCTTTTTTTGTTAATTTTTTTATGTTCTTCGTTTTGAGATTTCAATATTTTTAGCATCAAAGATTTTAACAAGTACATAGGTGTCCTCTTGAAGTTAACTGACCCCTTCTCCTAATGACACTCCCTGTTTGTTGTTTGAGAATCCACTCTGGACAGAAGCTTTTAAATCTTCAACAGACGCGTTGCATTTAATTTTGGAATCGCAAGTTTAAAATAAAGACAACCAAAGCTCCAAATCATGTATTAAATTTTCAAATGCCATGTCCCTTATGTAGATCATGGTTATCTATAGATTTATTTACTTGCCATCACTTGGGAAAGATGGGGAGACCTGTTTCCCGTTGCTTTCTCCACAGTTTTGAATTCAAAATACTATTTCTACAGTAGCTGCCACACAAGGCTGGAGAGCTCAGTCTACCCAGCTATTTAATCCATAAACAGTTGGTGGAAGAAAAGATTGGTTCATACTTCCCGTAAGAGCATTTGTAAGTGAACCATTGTAGCGTCCCAACGACAAATCATTTTAAAAAACATAAAATGACCAGTGAAATAACTGAACATATAAACGTATAAACCAATACTTGTTTCGAGGGAAACAGCACAAAACGACGCTAACAGACGATAATCTACATATATAAAACAGAGGATGTCTGTCTGTGTGATACCATTTCACTCTGGATCCATCCAATCGATTTTGATCAAACTTGGCACATACATTGTACAATGTGAGAGATAGGGTCTTCGCGTAAAAAATCGATAATCGATAAAGTCGATCAAAAATCAATAAATTCAACTTTTATCCTCCGATTTCGTAATCTACATAACACGGTATGTAGGTTATTTACATCATGACGAGCTCAACGATACCACATTTTTATTTCTATGCGACTGCGTTTAGCGAAAAAACGCGAAAAACGAAAAATTGATTCCAACACAAATCGATTTCAATACAACTTTTAAATTAAAAACTCCCTCAATTTTCAGGCAATCGAATACAAACTTCACTCAATTGTAGCCAACAATAAGTTTATTGTCTAACAGTCATTTAACTTGATAATTAAGTCCACCCATATAGTGAAAACCCGCATAAATAGCGAAAAACGGCGATTTTTCCTGGTTTCTTTCTTATTTTTCGTTGATCTTTCAACCAATTTTTATCAAACTTGACAATTGTTTTATAAATGTATCCTCTTTTACATCCCTGGTAGCACACTGACAAACTTAATTCAAAAACTCTTAAATAATTGTGGGTCTTCATGTTGCCTGTTTTACCCCTTCATGTCCTCTGCTAACTTCGATTGAATAAATACAGACTACTTCTGTTACATCAGTAACTGCATTAATTCAAAATGTTTTTTTAATGAAAGTACTTTAAAGTAATTGAAGAAGATAGACTCTGTTACATCTAAACATGATGATGTTTTTGCTCCATTCTAATTGAACACTTTTTCTGATCGACCAACTGGGTATGGCTGCTAGTCGTGAATAATACCGTGTGATCACTTCTTTTATGTGCCTTTATAGTTTTTTCCGCCCTCTCATTTTGCTGAAAACCATTTTAAAACTGATATTTAATGACAAATATTTAACTGATATTAAATTAAGTGAATGTCCTTACTGCTAAAGGTGAAGAATATAGCAATTAGCAGCTTTCCAAGGGAGGAGATGTATTCTTTCCAAATTAGCGTTTAGAGTATTTTACTTTAATTTTTTTCCCGCGTATTTTAACAGAGCGATAGGCGGGAAACAAAACGTGAAAATTAAATTTCGAAAAAAAAAAAACACAATACGCACTCCGTATGCATGGGAAGTAAGGTCACTTTCGTCCAGTGTCCTTTTCACCTTTCCCAGTTCTTCTTTGGCAAGGAAGCCTCTGCAAAAAAAAAAAAAAAGTTAAGAAATTGGCATCAGCACCAAGGCTTGAAATAGTAATTCAGAACACATCATACTAAATACTAATGCCTGTTCTTTAGATTTTGCAAGAATGGCGTTCAAAGAATTCCCTGTCTTGTGACAAGGTCTAAACCTTAAATAATATCCCTTAACTTGCGAAAGGGCCACTTGTCTCAGGAATTATCCTTTATTTTGCGAAGTGAGTAAAGCTAAATTGTTAAGTATTCTCATATGTGTTTCGCAAAAAAAGAAAAAAGAAAGAAAGAAAAGGTAGACCACTGTTTTTCTGGAGGATAACTCTTTTAAGGCAAGTCGTTTTTGTAAAGTTCTCAATATCAAGAAATACAGCCTTAATATCAACAAATCAACAAATAAAATTAAACGTTCAAACTTATCTTCTCAATTCAGAGTTTCGCAGATATGGTATCCGCTCGTCAGGATATTTGATAATAGTATTGAATTTGTTTGCATATACTCGTAAAAGACGTTATTTTAAGAATACGACATTGTCAAATAATTGAAATTTTTTAATCAAACGCTCAGACAAGCGAAGAAATTCTGCGAAACTTTGAATTGGGTAGACATAATTGAATATTTATATTGTGTCATAATTGAATATTTATATTATGTCATATTGTGTTATTCAAGTCAATGTTTTCATAATAAAACTGTTATTAACCAACCACTGTGAGTAAAAGTTTCAGAATATATTTTTATTTATATGAGCAATATATCGTGTGAATTTTACCTTTGACATATATATGAAAGATATAAAATATCGCTATCAGATAAATGATATATGAATGAGAGTAAGTAAAAAATAACTTCTTAGTGACGCGTTTCGTCCCGAGAAAGGACTTCTTCAGACTAATAATGGTTTTATCTCTGGAATTTAATATATAAAATGAGGAGGTAAAAATAAAACAAACGCCAGTTACGTTTTACATCGAAATCTTAACGATTCTGTGAAGACAGAAGGGATTTCTTTTTGCAAAATAATACACTTAATGGATTAATCGTTCATCGTCAGAAAGATCAGACAACAATGTCGACCTAAAGAATGCAGATTTACTTAAAAGCGAATATAATTTATTAAGGTGGAAATGTGTTGAAAGTGCCCTAATTTCGGAATCCTCTAAACTTCCGCCCAGAATCATACAGCAGATGCCCTTTATTCCGAAAATCATCACTGATACAATGCCTGATAATTTTTTTAAAAAAGGAACAGAAATGAAACAAGCGACAAAAAAACTTAATGAGGTTACTTCAAATATCAATATAGGGACGACAGAATGTAAAACTGGGCGTCAAAATCGGCGTTTGTTGTATTTTCACTCTTCTCCATTTTATATATTAGACTGATTCCCATAAAAAAAAAAACAGTATTCGCAAGATTTTTTTTTTCTCCGGACAAACCGAGTGATTTACAAGTTTATTTTTGTCATTTTGTTACATATAACGTATGACAAAGTGAGAAAAGTTTCCTTTTGACGCGTTTCATCCTCTATAACTTAATCGAACTAATTTGTTATGTTGGTGCGACTGCACATGCGCATGGACGAGAGATGCTGGGGATTTTTAATTCTTCCGTGCGCATCTGCACACGCACCAAACATAACAAATTTAGTCCGATGTAGTCCTAAAGGACATAACGCGTCACAAGAAAACTTTTTCCACTTTGTGATACATTTTTTCCCGATATTTTTCCTGAGATATAAAAATATATAGCGTTCTCTTATATATATATATATATATATATATATATATATATATATATATTTAGGCATGTCTGATTTAATAAATTACAGACATTATGTCTGCTAATTTTTAACAAATTCCGTTCATACTCACGAATAACCTTCACGAATAATGTTGATGTTAAAGGATGATCTCGGAAGAAGATCGAAAGTAGTTGGGAAATGAAAATAAAAGAAATTTAAACAGCTATAGCACATTTCTCTCATCCTTCAACATCAATACACGGAAGGTTATTCGTGAGTATGAACGGATTTTATTAAAAATTAGCAAACATAATGTCTGTAATTTATTCAATCGGATATGTCTAGAAGAGAATTTGATGCCTAAATACATATTTATATATATATATATATATATATATATATATATATATATATATATATTTGTTCAATCGTTATTATTGCATTTGAAATAAACGCCTCATTTATATTTTTTATTTATTAAATAGTGCGTATTACGTCTATCGGCCTTCGGATTTGAGAAATCTTAGAAAATGTGTTGCGTCCTACTTTGTAGGGGAGACCACCGTTTAATCCGATGGGATTACCGCACTGACAAATAAAAATGGGGCATCTATTTCAAATACGAAGTGCCCACTATAATAATGTTTGAAGTAACAAAAATATCGGATTAAAAATAAATCTATTAATTCTTTAGAAATATTTATATACATATTTATTTGTTTGTTTGTTTGTGTTTGTGTGTGTGTGTGTTTACTGATATATATTTCTATTTTAAGCAAATTAATAACTTTAACGAAACAAGCAACCTTTAGAAGAATCTAGTAAAAGAAAAAAGTTCAAGCCACAAAGAATCTTTTAGCTGAGAAAAAAATATTGATAAAGATATTTCTTGCTAAATTAATTTCGGCTGATTTAATTGAGTTGTAGCCGGAAAATGGATCTTTAGAAAAGTGTTTGATTTGAACAACAATTTCAACATATAAGCTAATGTTTCAAACGCCATGGATAAATTGGGTTTTGTTAATTAAACGTGTAATTATCGGCCGACTACACACAACAGATTGTGCTAAACAATAGTGTTTCTAATCGACCAAAATCCATCCACATTCGATAAAGACACGTGTTACCCGTTAGGTTATCAATCAGTCGGAACAAATAAAAACGTTGTTTTAATTAACTTCATTTTCATACAAGCAGTGACTTCGATACTAAGTCGACTAGATCAAAACAGCCTCGTCCAAAACAGTGGACCCCCAAAAACGAACTAAAATGGCTGAAAGCTGGAAAGACTGCTTTCAGTCGAGTTTTGTATTTGACACGAAGGAAAGCATTCACCGACTTCTAAAAACCAAACAATAATAACTTCATCAATAATTCAACTTATAAAAAAGGCCTCCACTGCCTTACAAACCTTATCTCTCATCACTTACTGTTTTCCCTCTGGAAATATCAGGGATCTAACCAAAAACATGTTTTCACTATCAAATAAATAACACGAGAAACAAAAAAAATGAGCTTAAAACTTTGGGTCGATAACCTTAACTTAAATGCCTAACTTTCCCTTGAGTATGAATACCAGATTTCAAACTTGAGGGGTCTACACGATTTCTTTGGTAACAAAGAAAAAATACTGAACTGCTACGTGACATCTGTCCTCCTTTACGACAACGAATGTTTGAGGAGACTGTCTAAGACGAAGAAGAGACTCAAGGCGGCGGAGGTATGGTTCTACAGAAGGATGCTAAGGATATCATGGATCGAGCGTGTGAGCAACGATGAGGTTTTGGAGAGGATGCCTTATGTCAGATTTGCTCTCTTTTTTTTTTTCATTTTAATTTACAAGTCTACATGCAAACAGCCAGTTATGCGCCATGCGTGATACACACCTAGGGGATCATGTATCTTTCGATACATGACTGACGAGGCAGAATTTTTCCTGCAGTAGGTTACCATTTCTTTCTGCGGTAGAATCCGGTGAGTTCTGCTATTTACCCATAGCTGGTGGGAGAAGAAGAGGATTCATACCTTTCCCAAGGGTAAATTTTGCGTAAGTGAATGTAATGGATTCGACTGGAATTCGAACTCGGCTCTCCGATTCCTCAATCCGAGCCGCTATCCATTACCGTGCCTCCATGCAATCACCCAAATTTAAATATATCTCTGTCCTTGCTTCCTTCCTTCCTTCCTTCCTTCTCTTTGTCTCTCTCTCTCTCTCTATCTCCCTCTTTTAAATACCAAAACATATCCAACAGAATATATTCTGTCTCTCTCTCGTATGAGAGAGAGACAGAATATATTCTGTTGGATATCCCTTTGTATTTCTTTCTCTTTCTATTAAATATTCTCGCTCTCTCCTCTCTCTCTCTTTCAAGTATGCATTTATTTTTGTTTCTCTCTATCCCGCCCTAACGTCTTTGCACACCCACTCACATTCACTCATTCTCCATCGGTCTTTCTATTCCCTCCCCACCGACTTATCAGTCTATCCGACTCTTTCTCCTTATAGTTAGTCTTTCTTCACTTACACCCGCCTAGCCTAAAATTCCAAATCTAAAAAAAAAAACTGCAGAAAAATCTATTGTATTCATCACCAAGGTCGCTCAACTGTTGCCAACATCTGTTGATTTTTCCAAACAACCTTGACTTAAATCCGGACACCTGTATAACCTTCGAGTTGTTTCTATTTAAAACCTAGTTTGTGTTTTTTTACAGCAAGTTTACACCCCAATAACAGAGAATTCTATTTTCACATTTAACGTCTGCAAAATAAATATCCCGAGAGGAAATCAAGCAGTTGCTAGCAAAATGTCAAATGTATAACACAGCTTTCTTTACATTTCTAACTGAAGATATTTACACCGAGGCCTTCATGTATATTATAAGGGAACTCGACTAATTGTAAAGGGTCGGGTCTTTTCCTCTGATTTAAAATGTTTCTCTTCCTGCTGCTATTTATACGGAAATATTTCAATGGCCAAAAATATAATCCTGATAGAGCAAAAGTTTGCTTAATATCACTCAAGATGTCAATCTTATTAGCCTGTAAATTTGTTCTCTCAAGTTTTTACAAGATAAATTTCATTTCATAGCTTTGGAGCATAAAACCTCATTAAGAGGGTCGGGTAGTAAATACCGGAAAAATCGATAAAAGTTACTAGGAATTCATTTAGACCCGGCCTTTTGGCTGAGGGTTTTGACAATTAATGGATCGTTTCTTGGTGGAAGACTGAGATTCGATCAAGCTTTGACTAGCTTGGACTGGCTTCGGCCTGGACCTGTTAGGACAAGTTATGACCGGCTTTGACTAGGCTCTGACCAGCTTGGACAAGCTCTGACCAATATTTTGACCAGTGGCCTATGAGTGGAAACACTCGGGTCTCCCACGTTAATCGACCTTGTGTCATATCTTGATTTAGTGGGAATCAAGTAAATACCATTTAGAAAATTATAAACCTGTACGCAAATCTCCCGAATGTGACCACTGGTTTCACCGACGGGGTGAGGTAGGAGAGTATACTGGAAATAAGAACTTAACTGACTATTTGTTCTTTTGGATTAATACCAAAATTGGCTAACTTGACAATAATGTGAACACGAATGCTTCTGGCCAAAATTTATTTAATGAAATGTTCAAGCTAATCTTCATGTTTCGTTCGAAGTACAGAATAATTATCTATACAGTAAAACCTCGAATTAACGACCTCGGAAACAACGGACTCCGGATTTAACTTTAAAACTTTTCAAACTTTATTTAAAGGTATATAGTAACTTAAAAATAAAATACATATACATATATATACTCCATTTACATTTATTTACAATAATTTTGTACTGAACTAGGTGTTTTTAAGCCACGAAAAAAGGGCCTCACATCAACGGACAAACGGCTTTAACAGACGACCATCCTCCTATCAGTCTGTTAAATTGAGGTTACACTGTACTATAATTCTGCTTGCTTGTATATATAAGCATTATAATTTTCTACCTACGATCAAAGTGTAGTTTCTGTACCTAATTTCCGGCTTTATAAACTAAGATCGAGTGAGAAACGTAAATGAGCAGAAGGGATTAGTCAAAGCAAAAAAAACAGAAAATGAATAAAATGAATATATATTCAGTTTAAATTCTAGGAAATACCAATATGATTGCTTAACTTGTTATCTATTCTCATGTTATCATAAAAATAATGTTTTTCTTTTGTTTATCAGTTTTGTGTAAAAGAAATATTGTAAATTCTTAAAAGTCAAACCAAATTATCAGACATCCATACTACAAAAAAATTCTCTTTGTAGAAATGTTTGTTCGTGCGTATGTATATATTTTTTTCAATCAATTCTCCAAAAAACAAGGCCATAAAGTTACTAAGACGCAAGGAACTGTTAATAGTGAAAGAGAATAAAAAGGCTTTAGAAGAACCCGGAAGCCCAATCCGAAATAGGAAAAAAGGGAAATAATGGATGAACCTGTACTTCTGTTCAAAAGAGCAGGGAAGAGTGTGAACCGGACGTTAGAAGGGGCCTATCTTTACGTATATGTCTGTTTGTGTTTTTCCAAAAGCTCAAAAACTAACAAAATATTTATTATTAAGCATCCGTCTATATTTCTGAGATGAGGTATTATGTACACTATTTACATTATTCGGACTATTGTCCTCATCGTCGCCATATTTATTACAACGTTTCGGCCGTTGTGCGCTCCGGCCTTCTTCAGGTGCTTGGAATGTCGAACATTAGGTTTATAAAACCCAGAAACTCATACACATATGTCTTCAAGGATACATGGCACAGTGGGTATAGGCGTTAGTTATAGCCAGTGTCAGGACCCAAAGAGTGTTAGTTCAATACCCGGTTAAAGCCGGGAATTAACAGGAGATAACTGACATCCATTAAACATGGCACGTGGAACTAAAACAGTCTAGTAAGTAAGTTAAAGAGTTCAGCTCGACATTCCAACCACCTGAAGAAAGCCGGAGCGTACAATGACCGAAACGTTGTAATAAATATGGCGGCAAAGATGAGGACAATAGTCCGAATAATTTATTATTAAATCCTATATCTAGAATTATGTATGTATTTTATTAGAAATCTTTCCATTAACGACGTACTGTTCCCCAAAATCCGATTTTAACATGAAACAAGATAAAACAAATTTTTATTTTCTCTTAACCTTAAAGTAAATCATCACACTGTGATCTCTTACAATTCGATTGAAACAGTCAAGAAAATGGTTTCAAAACAATGTCATATCTGCCCGGAAAATATTCATCCATTTAATACTAAGCTTGCAGTATCTTTCGGGATTACCATCAGCTGTTTCATTACCTTCTCTTTAATCTTTAATCAGAAATCTCCACCTTTTTAACGATGATTGTTAGAAGTCGCTGCGAGCCACATCCGGTCGTTAGGGAAGGGGATCACATGCCTGAGTGATACAATTTCTTCGCAAGTCCCATTTAAATTTAGATTGAAGTTGTCCTTTTTTATGTTGACGCTTTTTAAAAATCAAATTATTCAAATGAACGTTAACTGATTTATATGTAATTAAGAAATCCAAATAAAATTATGCTTCTAAAATAAAAGTAATTTATTCATTTTGAAATAGTTTCTTATCCCTGCTGACAAATGGACACGAAAATTTTTTTTCTCTCAAAAATTAAATCTAATCACTTAAAGTCGATTCTTTTCTTTAGTTGTATTCAAAATACAAATTAGATTTTGAATTCAATTTCTTCCTTCAAGAGAAAAGAAGTTCAAAACTCATCTCTGTCTGAGTTTTTCATTGTAAAGTAAGAATCAAAGAAAAAAATAGAATAAATTCAGGAGCAAATAAAAGTAATTCTTCATTCTTAACTAATTTTGGAGATGATTTTCACAGATTTTAACTGCATTTACTTAGTAATAGTATTAGGCCATGATAGTGATTGGCTGTAGAAGACATACGTAGTAACAGATACCTGATGAGCACCTTTATAAATCCATGCTATAAAAAAATTATCTCTTCTCTTTTCTTTTGCCTAATGCGTAATATCACAGACCTAGCGGCAAGCGGCTCTTTCTAGGAGGGCAGTAAGTAATATTTTTTCAGATACAGAGTCTATTGCATTTGGATTCGAAAGGCATATCTTTTTCGGAGACCAGATTTTTATTTCTTTTCTCCTATTTTATGGAATTACTATATCATAAAATTACAATCTCTCGTGTATTTGCTTTCTTTCTGTGTCGTCTTTTTAAAACAGTTTTAGTTGTGTAGATACACCCTCAGTAGATACACTCCTCAGTAGATACAGTAGATAGATACACCCTCAGTAGATACACCCTCGGTAGATACACTCCTCGATAGATACACCCCTCAGTAGATACACCCCTCGGTAGATACACTCCTCGATAGATACACCCCTCAGTAGATACACCCCTCGGTAGATACACTCCTC
The DNA here is from genome assembly GCA_903632075.3 of Acanthosepion pharaonis. Classification (NCBI taxonomy): domain Eukaryota; kingdom Metazoa; phylum Mollusca; class Cephalopoda; order Sepiida; family Sepiidae; genus Acanthosepion; species Acanthosepion pharaonis. The sequence continues at coordinate 4,488,452 of CAHIKZ030001046.1, forward strand.
GATAGATACACCCCTCAGTAGATACACCCCTCAGTAGATACACCCCTCAGTAGATACACCCTCGGTAGATACACACCTCAGTAGATACACCCCTCAGTAGATACACCCTCGGTAGATACACACCTCAGTAGATACACCCCTCAGTAGATACCCCCTCGGTAGATAACCAGACAACTTGACTTACATTGATTTTGGCTGTGTTTTATGACAATGTCTTTTGCCCGCTTAAATAGTCTTTTTTATTAAAACAAACTCGAAATAAAGAATAAAGAAGCTTAAAACAAAATGTACATTACAAATCTCTGGGAACTCGTCTTTTATGGACAATGCATTAAATTATTAGGCTACCAAAGGTCTTTTAATTAGAGAGAAGATTCATCTGTAATCCTTTGGGTGCTGCCCCCTTCTTCAAATCTGGACTAATTTGTACTACCGATTACTTAACAGCTACAAAAGACAGGAAATTGTGAAGAGCCATGATCGTCCAAGTCTTGAATGGATACGGTGCATACAAGAAGTAATATTAATAATCTTTATTTCATTGATAAAAAAAAAAGAAACTCTTTGTTAACATAAAACTCACCAATTTACATTTAATATAAAATTAGGTTATTTAGAGTGTTCATAGTTTACGGCATCCGGGTAAATATTAATCTAGTATATATAACTTCAGATATAAGACCCTCTATTTAAACTTAATATAACATCATTATGGAGTTAGGCCAGTTAAACGTACTGGTAGTCTACGGTATCTAAGTAAATGTAAACCTACCAGTTACAACTTCACATGTAAGATCCCAATTACATTTTATACTATAGTATTCTGGAGTTATGTGAGACACAAATATTGGTAGTGTATGGTGCCTGTACAAACATAAGCCTACCAATTTCATATATAAGACTTCCTTTATACTATGATTTGCTTTAAGATTATTATAGAATTACAGTAAGTAAAAGTGCTGATAGTGAAGAACGTCTGGATAAAAAATAATATCTCAGATGGCATCATTTCGTATACAAGACATCATCATCATCCCCTGACTTTTGTAATCGTAGGGCGGATCCGACTGCAGAAGCCACACTTACTCTTTTTCCACAACGGTCTATTAACGGCAGCCATCAGCAATTCTGGTAGTCATACCTATCCATTTTTTTTGTCACTGTCCAACCAGTTTTTACGTTGGCGTCTTCTCCTACGTCCACCTTCAACAGTGCCTTGCGTGATGGGCTCGCCAGGATTCCGTGCCACGCCATTTTTCTCCGTTTAACAGTGGCGAGAAGTTTCTGGTGGCCCACAAAAACTTTCAACTATTTTCTGCATTGTTTATTTCGTTTCCAATATAAAATTTGAAAGAGTTCTCAAACACTTGGATTCTCCTCTCTGTTTCTGCCAACAGTGTTCACGTTTAACACCCATATAGAGACATATAATAACGCAGTATGGTACTGGTATTCTACTAAATCTGGGTAAACATTAGCACTGCCTCAGTTTCACATGAAAAGCGTCCTTCTACTTAAATTTAATATTACACTATTATGTTAGCATCCTTTGAGAATGATGGAAACAAACGAATCTCCAAGTAACCCCCAAAACAAATTTTGTATTTTTAATTTTTATTTTTGTCTTAAATTTCTAGTTTTTGACAAATAAAAATCCCTTCTTGATTTACTTATTGTAAGTCCATAAAATGTTCCAGCAATAAGCTTATTTAAATTTTAACAGTCCGAACTACCAAGGCAGAGTTGATTTGAAACGTGGGATCAATATCAATGATAGGCAGGAGTGTTTTGATATATGGTAGTGTTATACATTGTTTCAAATTAGACCACTTTTTGATTCACTCCATATCAAAATCTGTCGGCCGGGTGTGAACGCTACTGAAGCCAAATTAAAAAATGCATCTCGGTCCCAAAACAAATCTAAAAAGTAAAATAAAATTTAAACGTTGGAATCAACCCCAAACGTGGCCGCTAAAGTAAAAGCATGACAAAAATGCTGAGCCATGTATCCACCCTGACTGCTTAAAAGGATCCGCTCAGCGAACCACAAGGCTGTTCACAGCGGACTCTCTGTGAACCAACTTGACGCAAGCTTCAAATCGAGGCCAGTACACAACTCTCCCATTTTCGAGATTAGACTCTTTCGCCCACAAATATTGCCTCAATCGCCTACAAAAGATATTCCAGCTTGATCCAATATATACATTGGTAATACAGATCATTTTAGTTTGACATATTTTGTTTCCTTTTCTTTTCTCCTCACCGACAATACATTATTTCTTTTCATCTGTGACTCTTGCAACCCTTACACCGAGTATATAAAAGCAGGCAATTTACTCTCTACCTTTAACACGCATAATTCTAAACTACTTTATTGATTCATTCATCTTTACGCAGCCACAATTATAACACGTATAAATTCACTGAACCAATGAATTATTTAGCAATGTAGCTTATTAATCATTAAGTATTCCCCGTGATCATAAAAACCTATTTTAAGCCAGAAAACATTAGATATGACTTTGCTAACATTCTGAATAATTTGACAAAAATATACTCAATATTTTTCCAAACGATTTATATGAAATATTTTGTACACACACATTTTCTCCAAAGGAAAACAGCTTTTTCTGATTCCTTTTTGCCGTTCAAGACTAGTGCTTCCCCACAAGAAACTACCGTCCCAGTAGCGGTGGGCACACTCGGTCTCATTAACAGGGGAAGATAAACATCTGGCCAACTTTATCTACATGAAACACAGAAGATCGTGTTTATCAGCACTCCTCATATTTATGAATGCAGGTTATTATTTAAAGAATTAAGAGGGTACAAATAAAAAGATTTGAAATTGACAAGTGTTTCCAATTAACTGAAGAAGACGTTAAACACATAAGAGCGTTTTCGCCTCCTATATTTTCTCTCTCTTTGGACACTTCGACATGGTGTAATGATTAGCAAGCTTGTTTGAGAAGTGACTTCGATCCTCACTGAGTGCTCCATACTTTTGGCCTTCTGCTACTTCTAAGCTATGCTTAGAAAGTCCCTATATCTATATAACCATAAACCATCTAATCTCAGGATGTGTTGTACTTGCGCCAAACGAGTATAAAAATCGTCAGGATATGAGTTTGGCCAATATTTAAGCTGGACAATGTCAAAACACTTTGGAAAAGGTGTCAATAAACACTGGTATGAACGTCACCCAGCACCGGTTACAGAAATAGAAGACAACACAATTCTATGGGATTACACCATCTTTACAGACAGGAAGATTGAAGCAAATAGACCGGACACAAATCGAAAAGAAGAAAAAACTTGCCGACTAATTGATATGGCCTGCCCAGCGGACAATAACATAGCAACCAAGGAATTTGAAGTATAAAGACCTGGAAATCGAAATAGAAAAAATGTGAAAATTGAAAACAAGAATAGTACCAGATATTGTAGGTGTGCTTGGAATGATAAAAAAAGGAACACAACAACACATTGAAAAAATGCCTGCAAATCCCAGCTTAAGAGAAATACAAAAAAATGTCTTGATAAGTACAGCCCACACACTAAGAACTTTGCCCGTGTAATGCAAGTGATGTATGGGAGTTAGAAAAACAAATCAAGAAATGTAGCCATAACAACAGACGACTACCTGCCTTAGGTCTTCACAGACTTGGTACGTAATGTGACCATAGCAGAAATCGAAATATAATAATAATAATAATATTAATAATAATAATAATAATAATAATAGTAATAATAATATCAAATTTGATTAGTATTCAATTCCAATTATAAACTTTGATTTTGAATACTGATTAACAATATCTGTCTATATTTCTGAGACGAGGTATTATGTACATTATTTACATTATTCAGACTATTGTCCTCATCTTTGTCGCCATATTTATTACAACGTTTCAGCTGTTGTACGCTCCGGCCTTCTTCAGGTGGTTGGAATGTCGAACTTAACCCTTTATAATAAGGAGTGCCAGAGAAAAGCGATAATAACAACAAAAGTTGCAATATGAGCTCTGGTAAAAACATGGAATGATACCAGCAAAAAATTGCAATATGAGCACTGGTAAAAATGGAGTTTTGAAGACATTACGTTTATAATTCTCAGAAATTCATAGAACACATGGCACAGTGGATAAAGGTGTTGGTCAGTTCCAGTGACAGCACCTAAAGAGTGTGAGTTCAATACCCGGTTAAGGCAGTGGAGAACTTTCAGAGGGAAATTAACAGGAGATAACTGATAACTGACATCCATTAGACATGGAACGTGGGACAGTCTACCCCAGTGAGCGAAAATAATGAGTTAAGTTCGACATTCCAAACGGCCGAAACGTTGCAATAAATATGGCGACAAAAATAAGGACAATAGTCCGAATAATGTAAATAATGAACTGATTAACAAGTCGGATATGCCCTCCTCATTTGAAAGGCTGACTCAACGCATTCTTACATGTCATTTCTCTCTTCACTCAGCGTTATATAGATATGAATAACAAAGACCGACAGACAGACAAGAAGGAATGTGAAGATGGATGGAAATTTCAAAGATTGGCGCGCAAAGTTGGTTAGAATTTGGCACAACATGATGTAACATAACATAATCAAGGCTTTTTTTTTTTCAGTCGACAGAAATTCAGAAGAGATCTTAGGCTAACCTTTAAATGACATTTTAGGATAAGGGAGATAACTGCATGCATAGATCACTTCCAGAAAGTCGAGCGGGAAAAGAAGATAATTAGGAAAATTGTGTTGGCATAGGTTTCAATTAACAGACAAATTTTCTGTCACCTGATAATGAAGTAGCCATGTTGATGATAATCAGTTAGCATTGCTTCACTCAGCTTAAAGCCACACTGTCCATTGTTTTGATAATCTGAAAAAAAAACAATAAAAACATATTAAGAAAATTTTAAAAATATAGACAAAACGTAAAAAGAACATACACAAAAGAGTACCATTGAAAAATTAATTTAACAAATATAAAAGTTGGGTTTATATAAAAGTTAAGTTCACCCCTACCCAAACCAAAATTGGTTAACCATTATTTAATGGAAGTCATTCTTGTCGAAGAGTTTTGTAGTTAATAAACTTACGTTCCTCTATATTGATTGATTTGTTTTTTAGAGTTTGCCAACCCTTTTCAGGATTTTTAAAGCAAGAAAATATCTTTAGAATGTAAACATTTTGCGAGATAGTAATGATTTACTTATACAAGTCCTATTATTTAACCCATAACTGGGAGGAGAAGTGATGAATTCATACCTTTCTCAAGAGTATTTGCACGTAATTGAATACAATGAACCCAACTGAAATTGGAACTCAGCTCTCCGATTTCCAATTCTGAGCCGTTATCCATTACACTACCCGCACATCCCAGCTTACAGCACCTGATATTCTCAAATGGTCACCCATCTAGGTACTGATTAGAATCGATGTTGCTTAACTTCAGTAATTGTACAATAACCGGTGTTTCAATATATGTTCGTAAGCCTTCATGTTGGATGCTGACGAAACAAGGAAAATATCATACAACACAGCCCTTTTTTTTTTCATAGTAATTAGATTTGCTTTGGTTTGGTTTGTTTTACAGCATATCAACCGTAATGGGTTATTTAATGCCGATAAGATTTTTATTGCTGATAATTTTTTTTCAAAATGTATTGCTGGTAATAATTTTTCTTCAAAAATTTAATGCTGGTAATAAATTGTTTACAAAGTATTTCTGGTATTAAGACCTATTTTCACACTCTCATAGTGTTTTAACCCCAGTTTGTTGTAGAACTATTTACCCATAGGTGGGACCCTAACAGGTGCTACCATCCCAGGTCAGGGTGGACCTGGGAACACCAGCAATTAAGAGGTGATTCCACACTCCTCAAAACCTCCTGATCAGAAGCCTTGCTGTTGGACATATTTTATCGTCTTACCCAGGATGCGGATGTAGTTTATCGCCATACCCAGGACGCGGATGTAGTTTATCGTCATACCCAGGACGTATAGTAATTAAAGACTACACATTAACGCAATAAGACATCAATAAGAAATTATGCATACATTATCAAACCTAATTAGATATATACACTGTACTATGAATTAGGTTTCTATCGTATGCTATTATAGGTTTATAGTATATTTATATAGTATATCATTAGGTTTCTATAGTATGTCGTTGTACGGCTGGCAGTGCAAATTGTTTTGGTATTTGAGCCCTCAAGCTGAATGCTTGGTGCATGACTTAATGTCAACTAATGTATATCTTTTTAAGCTCTTATCATGACTTCTGATTCTTCTCTAATCAGACAGTAATTAGTTGAGAATTAGTCAACAATACGACTGTATATTTATCCATAATTAGCATAATTTTATATTGACTCTTGCTATTTATTATATTAAAGTCCAAAAGTGTCTCCACGTCCGGGGATAAATTATTTTCTACCCTGCAACGGCAAGAGATATAGCAAGCCTCTCTCTACTCTATCGTTACTTCTATGGAAAGTGTTCAGACGAACTACATTCGTACCAGTTCTGAGTTCCATGGCT